>JAYDZE010545248.1:0-14115 GCA_034509125.1 Monilaria moniliformis | reverse complement strand
TCGAAAAATGCACTCTTGTCCACTTTCTTGTTTTTGGATCAAATTGTGTGGCTGGGTAGGACAGGCATCTATAAGGTATGCCTTAAGACTTGCCTAGTTTGACAGGGTTGGTGAAAGGAACGATCATTGTATGTAAGTAGAGAATTTTACCATGCAGAACAAAGAACGCACTGAATTGATTGGAAGGATATCTCTGTTTTGCTGGCTGAGTTCTTCTGTCTGCACCACCCTGGTCGAGGTATGTTGTCGTTGTTGACCACATTGTCTTCTCACGTCAACTTGATATTACTAATGATTAGTTTTTAGGTTTATCAATACCTGATGTGCTTGTTTGTCTCTTCAGATTGGGGAAATTGGAAGGCTATCCGGATCAATGAAAAAGTTAGAAAAAGAGCTGAAGAACACTAATAAATATAAGGTCTGCTTTTGAGACACCTAGTAAAATTAATATAGCAGTTTCAGACTTGGATTCTAGTTGTTGATATTCTTTGTGTTTCATTCTTCTTGGTTGCGTCTCCACTGCAGAATGAACAATATCGAGCTAAGCTTCAAAAATCAAATGAGAGATCACTCGCTCTCATCAAAGCTGGCATGGACATAGTTGTTGCTGTTGGTTTGCTTCAATTGTCACCCAAGAAAGTTACCCCTCGTGTAACTGGTGCTTTTGGATTCGCCAGCTCTCTCATCTCCTGCTACCAGGTAAATATCTTGCCTTTGCATCAACTTTTTTAGTGTCGACTAATTAAAATAACAGGTATAATGCGAGTAGATGGGAAATTCTAACCAAAATATAATTTAAATTATATTTTATCTTTTAACTTGATTCCATTGTTGTTACATTGTGGTGTTTGTTTCTGAGCATTTTCTCTCAACAGAAATATCGTGATATAACAAATCTTAAAAATCTCATGTCTTGTCATAAGCCTCTTTATATGTTATTTTCCCTTACAATTGTACTTATGGTAATAAATCCAATTTTTGGACAGTTGCTCCCATCACCACCGAAGACAAAGACTACTTGAAGGCTGGTTTAGGTCTAAGTTTGTCATAAAAGCTTGAGGTATCTTTGAATTATATGTAGATTGCCTACACAGGGCGTGATTGCAATTCCATAATGTTCATCATCAGTGCTGCACTGCTGCTCCCAGTGTCGTTCGCTTTGTTGCAAACCAGTGTATGAATAATGTATGCTTTGACCTATTCTGGTTTAGACCAATGGATTTCTTGACATCTAATCTCTTGATGGTGTTGATGATCGATTGGATTCAAATGGCATTTTGAGAATCTTAGGTCATTCCAACACAGTTGGATCGAATTTGTGAATTCCACAACCACTCTTGAAAAGAGTTGGAATTCAAGTAATAAGCCGTGTGTTCTGCAAATCATAAGGGAAAATTGTGATTTAGTTGAAGCCTGAATCTCATGCTATTGGCATATTGCTATCCGATGCCACTTCCTTGCTCAATCTCAACTATTTGCTTTCAATACAGGTTTCGTGTATTTTTTCACTCTCAGTATTTTAGGCATATATAAAGTAATTCTTTTCCAATTTAACTGTGTATACAACTTGTAAGTAAAACTATAATATTCTTGTATATTTCTCACTTATTATTACTAACATTATTAGGGCTTGTTTGGTACGTAATATGAGATAAGGCTTCATATGTTTGATCGAGATGTCTTTTATTTGTTAGGGCTAATAGCAAAAAAAATACACCAACTATTGGCCGATTCAGGCATTGGCTACGAACTTTAAAAATTATGAAAAAAATAGACGAACTTTATGTGTGTAGCTAATTTACCACAAAAATCAATTTTGCCCAAATTGAATCCTATTTGGCGCGTTATAATGTCCACAAAATTCAGATTAGCTTTTCGCATGAAATCTCCAACTCGCTATTTATTTAAGACGGATAGACTTTCTTCTTCAAGAATTCGTCAATGCTCTTCAAGACTGCTCTCATGTTCGTATGTTCAAATTTTATGGGATGCGATTGACGTCGAACTGAAGAAGACGAAGATAAGAAAGAAAAAAAAAAAGAATAGGCAGGAAAAAGAAGACTCGTTATTCCTAATTAATCGTGAAACGACATCGTTTCTTCCTCATCTAAATGACGTGGTTTAGACAAGTCGGCGGCAAGATGACGTAGACATTCTAGCGCGTTACGTAGGATTCAATTTGGACGAAATTGAATTTTGTGGTAGATTGACTACATACATAAAGTTCATGTATTTTTTTTACCACTTTTAAAGTTCGTGGCCAATACCTGAATTGACCAATAGTTGGTGTATTTTTTACTATTAGCCCTATTTATTATAAAACATAATATCATGTTTTAGTAGGATATATTATAATACATATAATGTGAAATATTTTGTTTGGTACAACATATTTAAGCTTATGTTTGTTATAATTAAGATTTGTATTAAGTATACCTCCTATGAGGTGGTATGCACAATCCCACATATAAGTATAATAGCTTTTATTTTATAAAAAATTACATATTTTGTACCCAATATGCTATTAAAGTATCATAAATATATTATACTACATTTATTTTGTTTTAATATACTGTTATATCATCCATACACTACTAAGGTGTTGAAAGTTAGGTTCATATTGATGAATGTAACATGTTTTTGCCCTATAATTTTGGTATACAATGTGTCTCATTTTCAGTATTAACTTAAAAGAAAGTTATTATAAAAACTAAATCTAATTATTTGATAGTTAAGCCTGATAAATAATTGGAAATTTGAAAACTAAAATATTGAAAAGAAATTTATAAAATCTTAATTAATTTATAAAATAAATTAAACTTACAAGAACTTGCAATTGAGGAGAAAGTACAAGATTTTTTTTAAAACTTAATAATGGCACACCAAAAAGTTGAATAGATGAAGATGGTCCAAAATTGCATGTGTAAGCCGATGAAGCCTAACTCAAGTGTCAAAGTTGAGGCATTACAAGACTCTTTTTAGCGAGAGCTTTTGAGTTCAATCCAACCTACATGGATTCAGTCCCGCCTACATTCTTGCCCAACATATATGATAGGAGAAATTTCTTTCCCCATAGCTGCCGGCCCCACAACCGTCAGCTCCAACATATCTGTAAGGTTTCTAAGGAATGGTGATTTGGTCACTTGCTTCATTGGAAACATTTTTTAGACTTATATATATTCGTATGAGTATGCATCTCCAGTGTGACCACTGATGATGATGTGGATAGATCAATGTGACCACAAAAGCAAGAGATCAAATGATAAAAGATGTGAGCAGTCGTGGTCAAAGATTCTTGACTCCAAGCAACAATCTATAAGATTTTTAATAGAACGCTCGTTAGGAAAATTACTTAACCCAGCATACAATTAAAAGTTTCTAAATATGTTCTTTGCATTCATAAAATTCTGATTCGTAATTTTGTGAAGAAGATTGGTATATTTTTCTTGAATGAAATTTATTAATAATCACTTCTACTCATTAGTCATTATAGTGTTCATTAAGCACCTCTAAAATTACAGTATTCGTTAAATCACTTGTTGCATTGACACAGATGGACATGGATGGATACGAATGGACTCGGGACACGGTAAGACAGGACACAATATGACACGGTTAGAAGTTCTGTGTCGTCGTGTTTTGCCGTGTTCAGCCTATGAGTACACACCAGTTGCAAAAGTCAAGAGCAGACACCAAACACCGAAAAATTCGTCGTCTTTAAACACAACGTTGATTATTAATTTAAACATAATTAAAAAAATGTCCAAACAAATCAAACATGTAAGTCGATAAAAACACAACCAATTAGGTCCATAAATCTACAAACTCTAAAGTACAATCACATAAGGGTCTAAGTTTCGTCCCAATTACAACAATATGGACATTCATTTCTAGCTTGTTCTTCACTACAACAAATACTATAAATCTTCACAATCACATACACAACTGGATTATCCTTTTGCTGCAGGAGCAATCTAAACAAATCTCTATCAAACTTCAACGAAACCTTTATTCTTCTATCGTCGCTTGTGTTGCTCGATGTGTAAAAAAGCCTATACTCGCATTTATCACTGCTTTCTACTTGGTCGTGAATCTCTTGTATAATATTGCTACAAGATAACTGGTCCATGGCCATGTATACAAAAACCTCATCGTCGCCTACATACTTAGTTCTCTCACAATTACTGCTATGGCGTATAATCATAAGCTGCCTACAAAAATGTAAAAAATGCAAAATAGTTCCAAACAGACAACACGATTGTGAGCTTAAGAACACTATGCATGTCGCATGCACTACCATGTATCCCTAATTCCTAAGATTAGACGTGCCATAATGTAAACCTTAAACCGTGTCTGAGAGCCTAAGGTTAATCACTATTCCAAAAATATAAATTATATATATAACATGTTTCTATTAAAAATATAAATCGTGTTGTTAAGATCATCTACCGTGTCCAACCGTGTCCTTAAGAACATGGGTTAATTTTCAAAATTTCACATTGCATAGTGTTCGTTCTTCAAAATGTACAACTTTTGGTGAGTTTCCCTTGAGATTTCTTCAACCGTGTCCGGTGGTAGAAATTCGAAATTTATTTTTGTTGTCCACAGAAGTAATTTTCTGTGGTTTGTTTAATATTTTACCATGTCAATTGTGTTTTACATTCAATATTGTTTAACTACCTATCTTTCCTTCTGTAGACCAATAAATGCATGGTACCGTTGGTTGGGGTTTAGTTTTTTGAAAGTGATATGGTTGTGCATGGTTTGGTTGAACGGATACAGATAGACACGGATGGGCACGACCGAGCGCTTAATAACCCTTAGTGTGTTGTGTACAGTATCATGTATCCCTTTACCCTAAAATTAATCATGCCCTCATGTAACTATAAACCGTGTCCTAAATTGTCAAATTAACCAGATAAATCTAAATATATTATTTCGAAAACTATAAATTACTAATATAACATGTATCGATTAAAATAATAAAATCGTGTCGTTAAGTAAATATACCGTGTCCTCAACAACATGCATAAGTTTCCAAAAGTTAGCATACTGTAACATTCGTTCTCCATAATTTACAGTATTTGGTGTGTTTCTTCGACCGTATCGTGTGGCAGAAATTTGAAATCGTTTTTTTGTTGTGCAAAGTCATCTCTCGACGGATTTCCATAGGAAGTAGGCCGTGCCAAACTTTTCTCCAGTGTCATGTACTCTCGCTTCAATTCCGTGCCGGTGATTGCCGTGTGTGGCAGCGTTTTGAAGAGAGAGAACGACTGAGAAAGAGAGAGTGAAAGCGACGAGAAAGAGATTGTGTGGGATTTGTTGGCTTTATTTGAATATACATGTTAGTTTAAGTCAAATGATTTATTTATTGTTAGTGGTGGTACCCGATAGGTATGTTTGTCTTCTTCCTTAAAAATGGCTAAAAAAATCATACATTTATGATTGCGGATAAACATATCATACACTTTTTCATTTTAACTAGTTTTGATATTCCCATATTTTTAAGTAAATCAAAATCACAAATATATATAAGTAACTTTTATCGAAAGTAGCGACTACGAGTTTTTAAAAACACAGAAAACAAGTAACAAGCTATGAGGGTATACCAAGATCATGTTATGGTAGATACTGAAAAGCATGCTTCGAACTGCTTTTCCAATTAATGAGAAGAAAGTATTTTGTTGCATATGTTTGTCTTTTATATTATGCTGATTTCATTCAAGAACTTATAAATGCACAAACAAGTCCAAGTATTCTGCATTGTAGGGTGAATGGTGGTAGTATCATCACTAAAGATTTGCTTACCTAGTGCCTTGTATAAGTAAATAACCTATATAGAAAATGGACTACCAATCTTTTACGGTTGCAGTGTCAGACCTAAAGTCACCTAACCTTGGGACGACGAATGACACTGGTATGGTATAACATTGAAAGGTTGATGAGTACGGAAGGAGAGATCTCAGGAATTATTATTCTTAATCTTTGCATATAACATTGAGTGTACGACATTGATTATGCACTTCTTTGACTTGTCAACATGTGAGAATTTTCCGTAACCTAAAAAAATCCTGACATCTTGGGAAGTGGTAATTAGTTTCCAATGGTGCTAGGATTATTATTGTATTAAATCGTGTCCTGGCTGAGTCCAGGTTGATAATATCCCCAAGAGGTGTTTGAGATAAAAAATTTATTGTACATAAAACTGGCCAATTGGAATTTATTCAAGTATAATAAATAATGATCTCGAACTAGACAACTCTTAGTAAAAGATATTAATTAATGGTTATTAGAAATCTTAACTACGAGGAAATAAATTAATTACTATGAGACCGGATTATTCTTAATTTGAATGTGGCTGAGAATTCAATATTAATTTATATAGTAGTCTAAATTAATATTCTATTGGACTTGTATTAAATTAAGGGCTTAATTTAATTACAAGATCCCAATAGAGAGCCCAAGTGCAAACCTTGTTGGATTCCTAGCCTAGTCCAGCATGGGATTTATATCCATCATGAAATTTATAAATAGGGAGAAAAGGAGAAAATCAGATTACACAAAATACTACACACTTTATGCGGTAGAGAGGAACCGTCCCTCTCTCTTTTCTCTCCATTCCGTGTCTTGTTCTTCTCCTTCAATTCTAGTTCATAGTCTTGACAGTATTAGCTCACACTATATTTAAGATTATATTACGCCGGTATATGCTATGCGATTCAAGGTCAAGTATTGAAAATCATCGCGTGGATAAGGAGCATGCCAATGCAATCTTTGGAGATCGAATTTGAGGTAAATTCCTGCATCCGTAGTAAGCATGTTTTAGAGTTTATTTTCTAAATGATGCCTTATATGCATTCTAATAATATTTAATTAAATACATGAAAAATTGAATTCTTTATATTATTTTAGAGAGACTTTGGGTAATGAAAATTTCTTCACAATCAGATCATAGGAGGGAGGAAACGATTTTATTTTTAAACACTAAGTTGTTCTATGGGTATCGAAAAAAAAAGAACGAACTTAAGTTTAATTAGGATAAAGAGTAATTGAATGCGTTTACATATGAGATTTGATGCATACATTAACTAAATAGAAAGTTAATAAGTAAACAGTACAAGGAATTAAATAAGAAGTTATATATGTTTCACAAGCAACCCAACCCATACATCACAAAGCTAAAATATAATTATATAACTTAAAAAAAATGCTAAGCAAACATGGTTTAGCTTAGTCCAATATTTATATATATAGGGTTTATTAAATTCGATGTAAAAGTTGAGAAAATAGGAAAATTCGATGCGATTCGCGAGAACCTGCACTTGTTGGACAATTCCATTTAATTTGAATTGCGTCACGATACATATATAGTAGTGTCATTAATATTTGGTCCCAGTATGAAAATATATTATTCAAATCAAATAAGATTAATACAAATGATATTGTCCAACAGGAATGGGCCCACACCCAATCTTTGAAGAACAATTTTAATTTTCGAAGCATACAACTTCACGTTTTCTTAAAGTATTTTGATTATTTTCTGTGTTTGCAATTATATTTATGTGGGGGCCCATAGAAAACATCTTCATCTTGATCTTTTTTTTTTCTTTTTTCTTTTTATTCTTTGTTGAAGTAATATATAAAAATAAGTACTTTTAATGTGCAATCAAGTCTTAAAATGCATCCCAAAATGTCATGAATTTTAATTGCAATATTACGGACTTTTTAGGCTTTTGCATCTCAGTCGACATAATAATTTGACTCAAATTATGTTCATATATATTGTTATATTAAATCTATTTTTAAATTAAAAATTCTAACAACACTTAAACATTCATTTAAGTTTAAATTGACAAAATCTAAATTAACTCGTGCATAAAAAAATTAATTTTTTTAACCAGAAAAATAAGCAAGTTATTATGATCCAAGCTAATCTTTATTCTTCACTACTAGTGATAGACAAAAACATTAGCGATGTTTGATAATATGCTGTTTGAGAAGCTTTATTCACAAATGGGTCCATAGCTCAGTGGTAGAGCAATTGACTGCAGATCAATAGGTCACCGGTTCGAACCCGGTTGGGCCCTTTAAATATTGTTTTTTTTCTTTCTTTCCAAAATAAATCCAAACTATTGTTTCAATAAAAAACTAGAATCTTTTTTATCATGTTGAATTGTAAATCCAAACATTTATTTAAACAAACAACTAAAATCTTTTTTGATTCTTTACTTGTTTAATTAGATGAAAATTTAATTATAAATTCAAACTATTATTTTAGTAAAAAAAACTACAATCATTTTTATTTAACTATGAAAAGTGTCTTCAATAAAAAATTTGAAAAGGGCTTTGAGGACAAAACAAGGAAGAAAAAGTGAGACGGCACAAAAAATTAAACATATTTGTGAAATGCGTTATTTCATTAAAAATAATTACGCAAAAGGGGAATGACATGTGTGTAGTTGTTGCTCCTTTTCCTCGCTCCGTCTCACCTTGACTTGGCATGTTTTTTGGGTACAACGAGACTTGACATGTTTATATTTATTTTTAATACAATTTTAAAATGGTAAAATACCCACATATTAATGTAGTATAAAATAATTATAAAAAACAGACAAAAATAAAATAAATTGTAATGTAAAATATTTGATTTACATATTAATATAGTAAAAAATGATTAAAAAAAATTAAAACAAATCAAATTAAATGAAACATGCTAAAAGAAAACGGGGACCAAGTTGAATAGGAGGGAAACTATTTTCTGTGGGCCTAATCTACCGACCACTAACATGTAACGTGGAATTAAATGGGTACCATTCCTCGAATAATACATATTACATTTATCCAACATGTTATCCTATTGGCTGTTGGCATCCAAGTGGAATGGTTACTTTAGTATCAAATGTCATTTTGTAAGAGCATGCTAGTTCATAGTTGTGCTACGTAGTATCACTTTAATAACTATTTCAATATTAGGTTTTTCCAAACTCCCTATAGGCCTATACTATAAAATAATACTGTCTCACTCTCAATTATTCAATAGACTATATTGTCGTACTTCTACTTTTCAACATATTACATATATATATATATATATATATAATTTATGTACTGTAGTTTTTGTAGTTATATTTTATTTCCATAAAATTTAATTAATAATATGAAAAAATTATTTTAAAAATTGATATATATATAATTAAAAATTAATATAATTGTTTTAAAAATCAAAATAACAAAATTCAAACATTGATAATATAAACAAAGATATTGCTACAACACAATTAAAATTTTAAATAATAAAAATACACGCAACAAGTTAATTTTTAAGTACGAAATGAAAATATACATAAAACTTAATTTTAAATCACATTACCACCGTGGAATCATGCTCACACATGGTCTATAACACCCCTTACTCGATTACCAAAGAATCGAATAAGTGACATCACTAAGGACATGATTTTTGAAATGAGATAAGAAAACTCGATTTTTTTCTATCTTGGTCAAACAAATATAAACTTGGTTGCAAGCTCTATAAAATCATCAAAACGTATCAGAGTCATGACCAAAAAGTAAGTCACAATTGAACCGAGTTAAGTTATAGAGTCACCTCGTCATAACAAGTTTTTCAAAAGATGGCAATCCCAACATTAACCCATACTCACTTATTAAAACTTTATCAATAGTTCCAGTGAGTTGATTGGTACAGCAGCTGCCCATCAGGCGACACGAGGTTGAAACCTAAATCTGCAGAATGAGAAGATAGGAAGAGGTGAACTTCTTAAACTCAGAAGGATTTTTAAAAATGAAATAATTTCAAAGTTAAGAAACTCATTCGCCAACCTAGTCACGCGAATTATAAAATTGTATACTAGTTTTACCTCGGAAGGAACTTGCTTGATCAATATATAATCTCATCTACACACTTAAATCAGTAGCCAAAAGTTCATTAGCACAATTCATATGAAAAAACTTATATCACAGTTCAAAAGATATATACATCAATACAAAATTTCACACACTTCACCAAACACCAAGTTTGTATCAAACAATTCGCTTAATGTTTACCTTGTTAAAAGCTCTTTGGACTCAATGCACAACCATAACTATATAATCAATTCTTCTATCAGCACAACTCAGTTTTTTACCATTACCAACCCCAGAACTCAATAAGAATATTATTGGAATATAGTTTTAAATACAGATTACCAAATTCTATCGAGGTTTAAGAGAATATTTCACATAATCACATGTACCAATCCCGATACATACAACAAATTTTTTTAACTCGAGTTAGCATATGGATTCTACATACATGTTTAATCCTAAGGTTGCTAGTTTGCATGAGGCTCAATGAGATCGTCTATTTCTGTCCTGCATGATTAAGTCACACATATATCTTATAATTCATATCAATAGTTCGTATGGGCATACTTAGTTAGACTATGTTCATAGACATTATATCAATTTAGCATTATCGAATCACAACAATATCTCACATGAATAATCCTCTTTATAGTTTATAGCATTCGCCCAAGTAATGTCACAACCAAAGGTATTGTATATTCTTTACATGTATCATACAAGTATTCCTACAATGTCATACCAAAGTCAAGCTTCATTTGAAGTATTTTAGAATTTTCAACAGTTACACTAACCGCATATAGCCATCAACACAAATACTATGTCTTCCAACTACTCATACCTCGTCAAGGCTCTATTAACATTATAAGTAATGTTTGAACCTTGATTATACATATCTTATCAAATATACTTACTCAAGTTTACTTCCATTTCACACAACATTCCAAATTTTACATTTCTAACACTTAGTTAAGATCTCCCCAATCAAACTATTAAAATACATGTGAGCATTCATACCAAGTACAATGAGAAAATTATTAACATCACATATAAGCTTCAACATCAAATCAGAGATCAATAAAATGTTTAGACATAATAGTATTCCAAGCCAAGATTATTAAATCTCATCATAATTTCATTTATTCAAGATGTAAACATATATAATTCAATATCAGATAGTTATTAGTAAATTATTCTCACGTGTACAATGTTAGAATATAATTCTACACTTGTCGCATGACGTCAGAACATAATAGATAACACATAATTGCCCATTAAATCTGCTTAGTATCAGACTCGAGTACACGGACCGGATCAGAATTAGATACGGACGTAAGTGATCCCTCATAGGGCACTGGTCAAATAATTCTCCCCATGAAGGGGTACAAATCAGATATTCAACCCATTTAGAGTGTGTTTAAATATTCAACTCACTTGGAGTGCAGACAGATAGATCAAATAGGAGCTCAATTCAGATAATAGACGATTCTCACTTCGAAAATCCAGAATACGATAGGTCAGCAAATAACACAGTACTGTTGTCCTATGGCATGCCAACTATACTCAATGACTACACTTAAGCATAGAGCTACAACACATATACAAATCACATACCAAATTCAGATCAGAGTTCAACAGAGTCACATACGATGAATCAGATTCATACTTGACATATTTTGTCAATTCAAACGTACTTCAGTCGAACTACCATATCATTTCTTACATATAACACATATTATGTTATAATTTAACTGAATCATGTCCGATTAACCATTCTCAGTTTTAGCACATATAATTTACTTCACATTCTCAATCATTTCATATTAGTATACTTTCCTCATCAAAAAAATTTGTATGGCTTATGTAAGTCAACCTACTTACACATAATCCTTCGGTCATACATAATATTTCACAATCAAGTCATGCTTTAACATAATTCATATCAATAGCATAATAAATCTCTTAAGTACAAATGTTCATATAACTCGTATCAAGTTATATCGAAAATCAAACCTACTTATAATGTACGTATCATAATATGCTTTATATGACTATAATACGTTTCACACTAGGATAATATCATATCATAAGATTCTCACACTCTTACTGAGTCGCACATGATTGTATGGTTCATGCTTATTATATTTAAATCATAACATTGATACATATCACATAATCAATATATAATTCTATAAGAAATAACATTCACTTAAATAATGAAATCGGATTCTAATACGGAACACCCTATCTTGCATCTAAAGCTATAGCAGATTGGATCGTCTCACTCTTGTACTTTCTCCTATTCGCATCTAAAACTCGATGTGTGAGCACCTTATTTCACATTCATATTACATAAATTAGTTTATGCACAAAAAGGTTAATCTACGTAAAATCCTCCCCCAATGTGTGCAGTTGATAGCTTAGGTATGATATGCAATGTTATTTAGGGGCTTACGTTAACACTTCTAAAAACCTCAACGAATCTAGTTTTACCTCCAAAAATATTCATCCACAAAATCTTAGTGGTTTGGGATTTATGCTCATTTTACTAAACCTAACTAGAACAATATAGTTCCCAGGCAGTTCATTTCAAACAATTTATAAAAATAACAAACAAACTCTACAAACCATCAAAATTTACTGAAATATTCTAGACACAATAGAATCAGTTTAAAAATGGTTAAAACAATATTTTCATCACATAAAACCCTCTGAAAAATTTGAAATACCAGATCGTAAAACAAGATAGCTTCTAACTTTTTCTAAATTTCATTTTAAAAGCATTTCATAACCTCAAACATGCTTTAGGACATAATTACATATGTTCCAAAATACCACATCAACATAATCTTTGGATTAAATCTTACAAAAATCTTAAACCTTTTAGCCATTTGAAAATGCATTAACAACTTCAACCATTAGCTTTGAAAACTAATTTTCCAAAGCCCATTTTAGTTGAAATAACATCCAAATAAAATCATAGCATGCCATAATATCATAATGTGTTGTCCTTCAAATCGATCATACTCATTTGGAAGAAAAATACTAAAATACATACTCAATACAAGGTTTACACTTAAACACATAAGCAATTAACTTTTGAGCATGAGTTTGCAAATTTTTCAAAATTTGACTCAACTTTAAAAAATCATCCTGACCTTATACGAAGTTTTAAATTAGTGAAACTAGTGACAAATATGTCTAGTTTTCAGGATTTAAATTTCAAAGTCTAGTTCAAAGTATTTTGATATATATGTGTGTTTTAGTATAGACTATCAAAACTGACTTAAAATGACAGTCTTTTTGTAAAAATCACCATTAATTTATACATTCTCAGATCCATCTGAAATTTGTACACATTATGCCAAGCATCTTGAAATAGCTTCAGTTAAAATTTGAAAGAAAAAAAAATAATTTGGTTGGTCAAAACAGTCTCACAACATTCTGATGTAGCACAGTGATTATTGACTATTTTTGTCTTCATCCAAAAAATATGTTTCTTGATCCTCAAATGCAATTAAAACATATATACACACCATCAAACACAAATAAAACCTATATTATTCACCAAACACTATTACACACATAAAAATATGAATTTAGGTAAATTATACTTAGGGAAATATTTTAGACTTAACATGCAATCCCTCAAAGTTCATCTCCTACACATGCATTACCACAATCTTCAACATAATTTGTAAATTTCCCGAACTCCAACTTAGAAATAAAAATTCATAACACCTACTTTATTTCTTGCAAAATAGCTACTAGAATGAGGGATTCTTCAAGCTCTCAAGCTCCTAAGCTTCTCCATTATGGGGTGGAATGAAGTATGGATTGATTACTTCATTCTCCACCCTCTCTTGAACTCATAGGGCATGAAATTGTAGTTGTAGAATGAGGATATTTTGTTTGTTGGGTGTAAGCAAGTCATGGATTTAAGTTGACCCTATTACAAAACCCAACACTTGTCTCTAAATGCACTAAAACCATGACACATCATATCAAGCATGCAAAGTAGTGGGATTAGAATAAACTAAAAGTCATCCATTGACTTTATATGGTAGTGGCTGAAAATATAATGGTTAAGAGCTTGTGCTTTAATTTACTTAGCATTGTTTGTTAATTGAATTGCTAAATATTCAAAATTATATGATCCGAGTTCTATTTTATTTTAGGGATAATTGCCATTTAAATCATAACTTTTCGTTGACTTCTGGTCAATCCCATAACTTTTGAAACTGAAACATAAAA
>JAYDZE010545237.1:0-14117 GCA_034509125.1 Monilaria moniliformis | reverse complement strand
AGCTGCTAAAAAAGTTGTATAGCTCAAAAAAATCCTAATGAACTTAAATGTGATTTTGGGTATGCCAAAGAATATTAAATGTATTGTGACAACTCTGGTGCAGTGAAAAACTCTAGGAAATCATAGGCCCACAAGGTCAGCAAACACATAGAGATGGAATATCATATAATGCGGGAATATAGTGCGAAGATGAGATATTGAGGTGACTAAGATTGCATCATAGGATAACCTGACAGATCATTTCACTAAGGACCTCTCTAGCACGACGTTCATCCGTCATGTGGAAGCGATGAAAGTCAAATGCATCAAGGAGCTAGACCTACTTTCAGTATAAGTGGGAGAATAGACAATAGTTTGATTTGTGTATACTCAAAAGCATGTTGTGAATATAAGTGGAAGATTGTTAGGATATATATTGAAAATCATGCTCCAAACTGCTTGTATATTGTAAACCTTATTTCCTTATTAATGAGAAGAAATTTATTTTGTTACATTAGTTTGCCATTTTATATTATTTATCTTTCAAGAACTCATGATTGAGCAAAAAAATCTAGATCTGCTGCATTATAGACTGACAAGTGATCGCGTCATCACTAAAGGTCTCTTAGCCGATGTCTTGCAAAAGAAAACTAAGTTTCATAACCTAGATGGATTTAGACGATCTATTGTGAAAGGTTATAGTGTCAGTCTGAAGTTTGTCAACCTTGGCAAACTAATAAAATTGGTGTTATATACCACTAAATGAATTCACATTAAGACAAATCTTTCTTATTGATTAATGAAAAATAAAATCTCAGTGATTATTTATTTCCTAATCTTTATATATAACATTAAACATACAATATTAATTAAAAATAAAATCTCAGTGATTATTTATTTTCTAATCTTTATATATAATATTAAACATACAATATTAATTATGCACTAGTTTGATTTATCAAAAAATAAGAATTTCTTATAACCCAAGAACCCTGATATCTTGGGCAGTGAATTTAATATATAGCGACGTTGAGTTTTTGCTTTAACGAAATTTGGAAACTTGGAAATTAAACAGGTTAGTTGTAGTATTTTACGTAAGAAATAATTTACAACTGTAGTTTGTTCCTGCCGTCAGGTGTAATTGTTGACATGTGAATAAACTATTAGATTTTTATGGGGGCTAGATACGATCTCATTCATTGAAGTGTACCTATTTTATGAAGGAAAGACCAACCAAACCCTAGTAAGGTTCAATCCTAAAACCAATTGGTGATAGGAAGAGTGGCTCACTAGGTATTTATGTTGATCTCTCTTACTTCATAATTTCGATGTGGGACAACTCACATGTGTATATTCAACACTCGAAACTCCGTCAAGTTTGTCGGTGCCTAGCGAATCTGAGGTGCTTCTACACGCTAGGAGGAAGCCGTTTTATCTTTGGGGACGATACACCAATCTGAGAGCACCAACCGAGGCTTATTTCATCTTGCCGAAAGAGGGTTTTCCTCGACTCGACTTATAGTTTGGTTTGTTTATTATTTTGTCGCTATAATTTTCATTTTATTCCTTGTTGTTTTGTTCTTTCGATTGTAATAGCAAGAATACTGTCTGTCTAACGGCTTGGATTTTTCCCATATTTCTGACAATTTCAACAAAATGTACGTTGTTTAGGTCGTGTAGACGAAGCCAGTGTGCAGCATCTTGTCTTGAAAGATCCAGCCAGGTACAATGCAGTACTTTCTTTGATGCGTAACATGCGTTTAACTGTCAGAAATAACAAAACGTTTATCCAAACTTGCGATTCTCACATAACTTTCAAAACCAAGTTTTACTACTTACAAAATTTTGGAATGATGTTATCATTGATTGCAATTGCAACATTATAAGGAACGTGTGAAAATTGCATGTTCGGATAAATGCTGTGTTATTTGATATACTTGAGTTTTTACTGCGGTTTGGCAGCAGAAACTTTTTATGATATTTCTTTCAAGTCTGTATATGGTCTGGGGCAGCCAAGAGATGGTAGCAGCAGCTTAGAGGGACAAGGAGTCTAAAAAAAAAAAAACGATCAAATCAAGAAAATGAGGTTCAAGTGAAATAATAGTGCACTTGTCTGAAACCATACTATTCTTTTTCTCTTTCTGTCATTCTTACACAGAATAACTCTTCAGCATCACTCACCGAGTGCTCGTATGACTATGACCACTAGAAGAAGAAGGCCATCGACTAATCCAGATCCGTTCCATTGCTTCCCCGCCACAGATCATCATCGCCGTCTGCTCCACCTGCAGATGCGAGGTAGCACTCCAAACCTGGCCTAATATTCTTGCTTCATCTTCTCACCCTTTTAGTTTGTTTTCATGGAAGTTCAAGATCAAACAAGATCGTGTCTTTCAAGTCCAAACTCTCAACGGCTTCAATCAGGTAAGGGATATTGTTTTATTCTCATTTAAAGACATTGATTTTGATCATTAGTGATGAATGTTTGCAGGTACAGAGAAACGTTGTCAAAGGGCACGCGCAGCTTGCAGGAGAACATCATTTCTCAGAACGGCTCCGTAAAGGAACTAAGCAGAGGAGTTCAGCGCGAGATGAGCGCCGGTATTGCTGGAATAGCTAAGCTGATTTCTCCAAGACGAGGCGGTGGAGCCTCACACTCATGACATGAGGTTGGGAGCGCTGGAGAGGACTCTGTGGTTGAGTCGACTCAAGGATCATGAGTTCGAATTCTACCATTAAAATGCCCAACTCTTGAGATGATTTAGTCAAAGAATGGAAAGTGAAGTTTGTCATGGCTCATCTGCATATATATTTATTCTAGATTTGAGGTTTTTTCATCTAGCTTGATGCATGTTGATGCTAGAAAACGATGACATGTTCACGAAAATATAAATCTTATTATCATTGCTTATCACAATCTAGATTCTAGAAGCTCGATCCATGTGTTTGATCTAAGTAATATAGAGAGACATAAGGAGATAATTGTTATCTAGATCTCAATCTTTCGTCGTTATTGCAATTATGCCCAACTTTCAAAACGTTTCAGTAATATCTCAGAGAACAAAATTGATATCAATGGTACCAACTTCAGAACTTCAATATTACTCAATAATATCATCTGCATTTGGCAATTCACTGAATTTTGGGATATTAAAAGCTACTATGAACAAAAATAGCCTAGGTAAAATAAGATTTTCTCCAATGAAGCACCAATTACACCATTAGACAGATATCCAAACACAGTATATAACCCGAAAAAGGATTCACAGAAAATATCATGTTTAGTTACATTCTGGAAATAAAAACAAAACACTTATTTATTTTGGTTTTTCTTTGGCCAATACAACCATTTCATCCTACCAACAAGTTAGAAAGATTTTCAAGTGATACAAACACGCAGGAGGCGCGCGGCAGTTCGAGCTTAAACTTTTCCGGATATGAACGGAGGCACAGGGAGACGAATGCAGCAAGCGAAGACACTCAAATTAGACGTGCACTTTCAAGATTCCGAAACTCGAGTCTTTCGCTGCCAACATAATTCTTCGTGGGCACAGAGTAGAACTCAATGATCCATGTAACCAACTACTTCTTTGCATGCCATTTTTCAATGCTGTTGAACCAATTCCATTGAAAAACTAAGCCGGCCAGACGCATAATACCAGCAGTCATTACCTCCACAAAGGCAGTCAGACACGATCTCTGAGGGGATAAACCAGCCGTGGCAACAGCCAGTAAGAATCCTTCCAAGTTGCACGGGACCATAAATGTGCCGGACTGGATTCCTTTCAGAGATTTTAGAGCGACTTCATCAGCTTTCATTGCGCCAGAGGAAGCTGCTATTATACTAGTCAGCTGTGGACGTCTCTTGTTCTCTGCCATCGGGAGGTAATGTCAATAAATGTTGCAAAACGCTAAGTCAAAATAAAAAAGGTAATTTTACAAAAAACTAAGAATTGAGTGTTGCAATAGTGTGATGCAACTTGAGGATTCCAGCAAATGTTTCAGAGACTATTAGACATTTTGCTCCAGAATCTCTACAACAAGATGATAATAATAGCTCTAAAGTGTTTTAACTTACACATTCTCGATACATGTATTAAGTTCTTGTCTTTTGTTATTGGGATATCCCCAAAGATAGATTCTGGAGTAAGTAAACTTGTTTCGCTCTTTACTTTTGGTTAAAAAATATTACAATCCCGGCAAATAAAAAACTAAGGTCTTTTTGTCTAAAAATAAAATTATTCAGAAAGAAGTGAACTTGGAGAGTTAGAGCACTAATCTAAAGAGATTTCTCCTGTAAAGAAGTTTCCGACCAAGTGAAACAAATATTGTTCCTAAAATTGTAACTAAACCTTCTTGAATTACAATATCGAATGTCATCTAAGAAACTAGTAATGGTATCGAATCTGCAACTATATAGTAATAATGCATACAAGAAATGAATCCGAGATGTGTGTTGCGCAAACAAGAAATAACAAGTAGATTATTCATGCTGAGCAATTCCAAGTGGAATAATAAGGAAATTTATACCTTCTGCAAAACCAGGTGTTTCAGTGTCCGGAGGAAAAATGAGGGTGAGATGAATGTTGTCTGCTATAACCTCATGTTGCAGCGCTTCAGCCAAACCCTTGAGGCCAAACTTACTCGCAGAATAAGCTGTGTAGCCATAAATTCCAACCTGAAGTAATGAACTATGTCAAGGTGAGAAAAAAAATAAAAAATATCAGTCACAAATCATATTATTTAGACTGCACATAACACATATCAGCACTTTTAGCTTTATATCAAACTTCAAAGTATCAAAACAGTTTATAAATAGCCCAACCTTCATAAATCAGCTCAACATTTGAACTACATACATTACACAGTAAATCTTAGTTCCACACACACACACACACACACACATATATATATCAGCTCTTTTAACTTCATATCAAAGTATCAAACAGTTAATAAATAGCCCAACTTTCACAAATTAGTTCATCACTTAAACTACATACATTACACAGTTAAGAGCAACAGTAAATCATAGTTGCGCGTTCGCACACACACACATCTGAAACATGAGATCCGTCCAAAGATCGCATTTTGTTGAAGGGAAACCTAATTCGATAACTGAATTTGGGTACTTCACCTGGCCTGCCTGCGACGACATAATCGCAATGGAACCGGGTCCTTTCTCGGCCCGATTCTTCTTCATCCCGGGTAAAGCGGCCTTGATCAAATGAAAAGTCCCCGTCAGATTCACATCGATCATGAACTTAATCTCCTCCAGTTCCTGCTCCTCCAATTCCTGCGGCACGTAAACCCCGTGATTGCACACGAGAACGTCGATCGGGCCGGCCTCCTCCACCGCGCGCTTGACGGCGTCGTAGTCCCTGACATCAGCGCTGAAGACCCTGACGTCGCGGCCGGTGGCGAGCTTGATGGACTGCCGCGCCTCCTCGAGGCGGCCGGGGTTGCGCGCGAGGAGGGAGACGTCGGCGCCGCTCTGGGCGCAGAGGCGCGCTAGGGCTAGACCGATGCCGCTGGAGCCGCCGGTGATGAAGACGTGGCGGTTCTTGATCGGGATGCGGACGGCCTTGGGGCGGACGATCAGGTAGAGGATGAGGAGGATAGAGAGTGGGATGAGTACGAGGAGAGAGAAGAAGGAGAAGTAAACTTCTGCCATTGGTGAGGAGGGGTTTCAACTTTGAAGAACCAGGTTGGAAAAATCAGAATTCGTTTTATAATTTTAAGTGACAGTGAAATCGAGTTGGGATTTGAGGATAAATTTAGAAGTCATCGAGATTCGAGGGCTTCATTTGTTGATTGGGCGAAATTTGGAATATTGTTCGATTGATTCGAGGAATTGGGAAATTGTTGAGTGGCTGAGGAAGAAATTTCCTATTGTAAAAATGAAAAATATTATTAATAATTATTTTTAGATTTAAAGCACTTATTATCCTTAGGCTGGCGTTTGATAGCCTAGATAACAACCGGATTAGATTAATTATATGGATGAAATAGTGTATTTTAAGTGTTTGGTAGGTCTGTCGTAAAAAAAGTGAAGCCCAAAATTATTAATCTCGGCTCGGTAGAAACTCATGCTTATACACTGTTGGCGTCTGATTGTAAAACGCACCCTAGAGGTGAGATAACATTAATCATATTTCTATAGTGCTTACATTTTCCTTTTATATCCCTCTCTCTCTTTGTCACTCACCTCTTCATTCACACATCTTCATTCACAACACTTTTTTTTTAATCTCTATTTCTCTCCTCGTCTCTCACTCCTTTCTCTCCTCGTCTCTTTCACCTCTTCATGCGATTTTTGTTCTATTTTGTTCCAACAAACGGTGGAGGCGTTTATCGCTCGGCAGCAGAGGTTTTTTAGGGAAGAAGATTGAAGCTTGATATTTTACTTGTACACTTTAAAGAAATTTTTTTGTCGGCATAAAGTTTTTCACTATCACTGTCCTACCGGCCACAAAGATTCTGGCCACCACCACAAACAACAGGGCGGAGGCGCCGCCGGTACCAGAGATGCGGCGACGGCGTCCAAGGGTTTTGTAGGGAATGAACTTTATTCTTTATACTATTGGTTGATTGTTTAGAAAATTATATTTTAAACCTGAAAAACTGTTGGGTCTATGATTAATTATTTTGGTGTAATTTTTTACTAATTTTGTTGGAACTTCCGTGCATGGTTTTCGGCAAAAAATATTTTGTTTGATTATCGTCGAAGATGGAAGGCTATGGATTGTGGATCATTAATTTTTAATTACTCATTAATTAATTTAAGTAAGCATGATTTGTTATGTTCTGTCAACTAATACTCGAATTAGGTAATATTAATTAGTATTAATTAGTCATAAATTATATTAGCTCCATAATTAATATTAATCATTAAATTAATAAATAGGGCATGAAATTAATCTTCACTATTATTTATTAATTAATATTAATTCATCACTAAATTAATCATCTCATTAGTAAAGTCGATTTATTAATTTGTTTAGCTAATTATTATCGTCAATTAACAAATCAGTAATATAATTTAGTGAGTTAAAATTAAATTATTATTTATTGTTAAAATCAAATAAAAATATTATGGACTTTTCAATGGCTGATATGATTAACAAAGTAGAGTCGTGGACTCAAGTTAGATATTGAGAGTATCTAAACTATCACTTGTACGATATTGATAATATGATCAAGGAGATTAATATTATAGCATGTGATTCATACTACATTGTGCGTTACACGACCAATATGGGGCAATGGAAGCATCAATCTCTGCTTCTAGATTGTGTGAGAACCATGACATCAATAAGGTTAGTACTCTGATGGACCGTTGACTGTATCGTGAAGTTTCAATTCAATATTAGCTATCTTTGTATGTTGCCAATGATCAAGTATGATTCGGTTTAATCGGACATGTCTAGAGTGTAGTTGAATTAGAATAGAAAGACTCAAGGAAAAAGAAATATCATTATAATGTCTCATTTAATTTGTGTTTATTGGCCAGTCAATTATGTTTTATATGGTAAACACAATTGGAAATACAAATGCTTGATATATCATCTATAATACAAAAAAGATCGTGTGAGAAATACAAAAATGTGACTAAATAAATCTAGAGTGATACATACTAACTTTACTATACTATGAGCTATTATACATACCTAATGGTTGTATGGCAGTTAGGTCTCATGATAAAAGTATGTTAGTCTGGGCATGCTTCTTTTAACTGCACCAATGATAATATTATTATTTTTAATTTGTAACATCATGTCCAAAAAATTTCATTAACGGGAAAAGTGGCCTGGGCATGCTTCTTTGTATATTGGCAATAAAATTATTTGAGCAACGCACGTGAAAAAAAAAATCACATTACGTTATTATTTATTTATTGTTAAATATTTAAATATGTCTATTTTGCTAGAAATTAAATTATAATTTTATTATTATAATAATTTATAAAATTTTATTTAATATTAAATTGAAATTGGTTAACTTAATTTTTTAACGATTAACCGAATAAAAAATAAAAAGAGGATGTCATGTCACGGGGATGAATTATTTGATTCAAAGTGCATTATTCATTTATTTGCTTTATTGTGCAATTTTTAAAATCTTTGGATCTACTTTTGTTCTTTTTTTTTATGTTAGTGGCCCTCACATACATCAAAATCAAATTCCCTAAGTGGGCGGTTGGATTGGATCAAGATGTCACACAAGTGGCGTTCTTATTCTTTAATCAAAATAATTCCCAATTTTGAATTTAAATAAGTTTACATATATAAAATAAATATTAAATTCAGTGAGGGAGATTGCGCCATCGCCATGGATCCAATTTTGCCATGACTTTTGAAATTGTTGGATCATCTAATCTATTATGAGTTAATAAAATTGACTAAAATAAATAAAAGAACTCATCTTATTTTTTTCACGAAACAATTCGACTGCAAGATCATGAATTCACTTTTATAACTACTAAATTATTATTGTCGATGAAATTTATGTAACATAAACGAAAAAGCATATATACAGTATGAAATAAATCGATCAATAACATGATTTTTTTTTTAAAAAAAATATTTAATATACGATTCATTGTTTAATTATACGACACCGACTAGCTATCATTTCAAATTTGAAGTACACACCAAATGAGCCCAATGCTGACTGGAAATTCTTGAAATCTTCTTTTGCTTTTTCACTAAATATCCTAAAATAAATTCATGGGCTCAATTATATCCAACTCTCGATTTTTCTTTGTGCCCCGCACCCAAAAAAATAAATAAAAATAAAAATAAAAAATACATAAAATTATTTTTCAGTATATATTCTTCTTTGGTGGCGGATCACTTTTTAGTTTACATTCTAAAAAGGGTATTATTGAATTCTTGTAGGCCAGTTTCATTTATTACATATATAAGCCATGAAGAATACAGTTCATAGTCTTTTAGACAAAGTTGTCTAGCCAGTTGGTACTTGTCATGTAATAGCAAGGAAATTACTTTTCTATAATATCTTTTTTTTTTGTTGCAATTTATTAATTCTGGGATTTCTCTGTATTTGAAAAATTATCACTTAGTAAGTTTCCCTTGAATAAATTTACACAAACATTGATGTGAGATCACAAAATAAATATATCCCAAAAGATATTACATTTGTCATTTATCACCATTACTCCAAAATATATATCAATTAGAAAAGAAAAAAAAAGTTACAAAATTAAGGAGTATAATTCAAAAATCCTAAAAATAAATTTTCCTCTGGACTTACTGAAATAATAGCCAAACAAATATGCATCTTCCACCTGT
This sequence comes from Monilaria moniliformis, assembly GCA_034509125.1. NCBI lineage: Eukaryota > Viridiplantae > Streptophyta > Magnoliopsida > Caryophyllales > Aizoaceae > Monilaria > Monilaria moniliformis. The sequence continues at coordinate 4,827 of JAYDZE010545237.1, read as the reverse complement.
CAACAAATTCCTCAACCTCTTCTTTATTTGAATTATACATCACATTTCTTGAAACACCAACACAATACAATAATCAATAAAATCTTCTAAAATTAAATGAATGATCATATGATGGATTGATCATGGTGTCATGAGGCAGCCCTCTTGAGCCATGATCAAAGGGCCTCTGAAACTTGTTCCCAGATGCCATTAATCTTGCTTGCCTCACACTCCTCCGTCTCGGATTTGACGTCGAACGAGGGATGAAAACTCCGGTGCCTTTGCTCTCCCTCTTGCTAGCTTGGTGTTGATCATAGCTGAAAAATGATGCACCTTGTGTTGCTGGATTGTTTGCTTGAGTGAAAGCCTTTCAAAAAGAAATCAAGAATTTGAATTTAGTATTCAAGTTTTGAAGTGATACATGTGATCTTGATTTTGTTAGTTGTAGATTGAATACCTGAAGATTTGATGGTGGAGAGTGAGAGAGAGAGAGGGAGTGTTGATCATCATCATCATCATCATCCATGATGAGGAGAGAGATTTGCTTGCTCAAGTCTTTGAAGAAGACATCATCCTCCAACTCCAGAGCAGCTTCCATGCCTGTTTAGTGCGTGTTGTGTGTGTGTTTTTCTTCACTTAATTTTCTCTAAATCTGTTTTCTTTTTTCTCTCTTTTTCTCCAGTTGAATCAGATGCTGAATTGATTTTAAATAGGGAGAGAAATTCGAAAAGGCAAATGGATGATGGGATCCAATAGAGGGTTTATGGGCTGGGGCATGTGAATTGGTGGGGTCTTTGAGAGTCACTTGGCCATCCTGTCACAAGTCCATAGCACAGGCCCACAACACTATATTCATATCTATATAAGTAGGAAAAATATCATTTTGTACCTTAACATTTGAAATTTTGCCAATTATACCCAAATGTATGCAAACTTATAAGTTAATATCTATATTTTTCATTATTGTTAATAGTTCTACCCTACCACTAGAATTTAATTTCGACCGATTCGATCATCAGCCGTTGAAATCGAGACCCACGGTTGGAATCCTCTCGAATTGACTATAAAATTCAAGAAAATTTCTCAATACGACATCTATTTGACGCAACCGTTCAAGGGGGAATTCTAGCATCATATTCATTGGTAGATCGGAAAATTGGTTTGGGAAATTTGTACCTCACAGTCAAGGAGATTCTAATCTAATCTCAAATTCAGCAAAGGATGAGAGGGTCAATCGAAATTGATGCTATAAGAAAAAGAACAACTTTTTTTACTAGTAGAATTATTAACAACAATAATATAATAGGTATTAATTTGTCCAAACATTCAAATATTGGGGAATAAACTGATATTTTAACTTATATATACATATATGAAGTGTGTGTTGTGATATTATCCAGTTTGGGGATAGGTATAGACCCACAAACCAGATTATCTGATCCAGAGATAGACTTGAATGTGATGAGGTCATATATACTTGGTTGTGATTGTACATGCACTTTTCCCACTCATCCACTAGTTATTTTCACACCTTAGTACTTTCTTCTTTGGGAACAAATTCAATATTTTAAGTTACGTCCAACTAGTCATAAACAATTGTTTTTTTCCCCCCTTGTTTTGTCTTCAAAGTAAATATAAATACGCATTCAAGATGGACACTTGAAAGATCAATTGCAACTTGCAAGTTGCAACCCCATCCCTTAAAGACAAAGAAATGGAATCAGCTCTTTATGGACAAATGAGATGATGATTTTATGTCCTTATCTTGCGGAAGCTGTGGGTAATTTACTGAAATTATTTATCTATCTTTTTACTGGGAATTCTTGATTTCACATTATTGCTTAGAATTGAAGAAGATTGTGATTCCATGACCCACTTGTGAAAGATCTTTATAATTAATTGGCTAATAATGTGACCACTTACTCAGCCAAGATACCATGCAAATAAAGCATGTAGGGATATCAATTCACGTCAAAATTAATGAGTTGACTCAAATAGACTGAAAATGATGGTTAGAGCCGAAAGTTTCTAATCAAAAAATAAAATAAGCCAATCAACCCAATTTAACATCCCATAAACCATATTTAGCCATCCTGAAACCAAATTGATATTCCTTTTGGGGCATTTATTTTGAAAAAAAAAAAATGGGGTACAATATTTTCCACGACATATACTTGTAAAGTAGGATAAAAGATGTAAGATAGATAGGAAGATATAAGTGAAGAGGGGGGAGAGTAGTGACGCAAAAGAACCAATTGATTGGAGTAAGGATGGATAGAATATGGTGTTGTTGGATTCCCTTGCTATCAATGTTAGATTCAGCCTCAGATTTCTCAGGATTTTATGGACCATACCACTCTTATTCCAAATTACAATTACTGAAATACTGAATTCCTTGCATGCATTTAACCCATTTTAAAGGGGTCCTATTCCTCTTCCTGCTGACTTGTTGGGGGCTTCACACACACACACACACACACACATATATATAATACCCACATACATAGTGTATAGATGGATGAGTAATATTCTACATATTATTTGTGAGCACCACTACCGTGTAATGTGTCAATATGTTTATTATTCGTTCTATTTTCTCTTGTATCTCAAAAGGTACTATCAAGATCACATAAAAATAAAAAATCTAAATTAATGATTTTACTCCTCTATTTGAAGTTAAAGGAAAATGAACAAATTAGACTTTGGATTATTTATAATTAATAAATTTGATGATTAGCGGTGCTTAGGATAGATGCTCACGAATGGGGTGTAGCATATCATTCCTCTATATTAATGAACTTATCATTTCCATAGATAACATGAAGATAACCCTGTGGTCAAGAGCCAACGAGAACTGCAGGCTGACCCCTCCACACTTCACCTCTATATCACAGCTTCTGTCCAAAATATACTATTATAAAGACATTTTTTCATGCCGAAGAACCTTGTATATATCAAATATACCAAAAAAAAGTTCAAGTTGCAATAAATTCTAGCCACAAAGACCACAGCTAATTACCAGACCAACTTAGTGACTTTTATCTCTGGAGTTGGTCTGGTGTGTGGAAATTTTGTGGCCATAATTTATCTTGGCCACAAACTCACAGTTATGCCTTTAAAGGACCATCACAACACAACTAGGTACTACAAGGACAAAAGAATGGAGCCGACATACGTGCTTATATCGCTTGCGCAAATCGAAGCAGAATCTCAATTTCCATTGATGTATCAGTTGATGAAGTAAATTCACAGTATAAGAAAAATGAGAGGATGCCAATCAGCATCCTGCTCTTCAGGTTCTTCATATGCTGACCACAAATTATGAGATCAGAAAGGGACATCTATGCTAGCTACTATGCAACTGGATGAACAATTTCAATACCTCTTGAGATGGAATGCCTGAGAGTGGAATGACAGGTTATGCCCCACCAGCCATATCAATATCTGCAACCCCGTCAACCCCCTTGAATGCAATACGTAACTTCCTCATACAGGACTGCTTCTTGTCACCCTTGCCTGCCATCCCATTAACATTAACAATATCACTGGATACTCCATTCATCAGATCAAATAGAGGAATATCCAGGTTAGATCGAGTCTCCTTTTCTAATTCAGGAGGTGCCTGCATGTATAACTTTTCCCCCCTGTATGAGACGCTCACTCTAGTCAGGAGCAGACGAGGGTGGTCTCCCAGTTGATCGATGAACTGTTGCAGGGCAAAATTCAAAAATCAGCATGTGACGGCAGTTAAAGTTACTGATACAAAAGCAACCATGCCATAAGAGTCTCGGTGAAGAAAACGTGTTGAAGCACCTTTTTTAAGGTAACAGACTTCTCCAACTCGATTAGGACACCAGGACCACAAACAAGGCAATCTGCATCCTTCACAAACTCTGTAACTTTAATATGAAGACCTTCGACTCCATTATACCTGTGAACAGAATTGCAGTTACTTTATTAATCGTGAGTAACAAAATTTAAAGAAGTAATTAGAAATATCCACAAGACCATCTGCACTAAAACAAAATCTAGAAGTCAGAGATATACGTTAAGTAATTAGACAGTGACTTGCTGCATCCAGAAACAATTTTCAAGGTCTCCAAAGCACAAGCAGCTGAGATAATAGCATTTGTGGAAGCTATAGCAGGAATAATATTTTTCACCACACCCTGTAAAGGAAGCCAAGTGTTATCTCATTAACAAGATGATGCAACCTTTCACTTAAGAAAAACAAGAGAATAATTTAAAGCTATCGCTGGCCAAAAAGTACCAAGCTACACAAAACACTTAGCTACATGAAAGCGGCTGAAAGGTAAAAACAGAAAGATACTTGCTTACCTGAGTCAAAGAATATGTAACTCCAGGAATTCCAAAAAGTTCAGCCCTCTGGACAGCCTTTCAGAAACAAATGAATAAAAAAATGGAGAAATAAGAAAATAAACACAATTCCAATTTGTTCAATTGAAACTTGAAAGATAGACTCTTATCATTTATTACCTCTGAATAAACCCATTGCATGTCTTCAGGATTATCTGGATCAAAGCTTTTGCGACCATGGACCTGGAAAAATATTATCCTGATGATAAACGTAATGCAAAGGCACCCAGCAGGAGAATGCAATCAAATATTAAGTAATTTGCTTACCTCATTCCATTTAATCAAATGGGCATACTCAATACAATGAGCAGCATTCCTTGGAGTTTCTGCTAAAGTACATAGAGGGAATTTAACTTGTGGTGGGAATAGCCAAATGGTACACTCGAAACATGGAGTTGTTCCTGGAATTATAATCCTGGCATGGCCCTTGAATCCTTCAGTTCCACCATCCACCATAGGTTTGACAGTTTC
>JAYDZE010545226.1:0-14118 GCA_034509125.1 Monilaria moniliformis | reverse complement strand
TAAAAAAGAAAAAAGAAAAAGAAATATTTCATCAAAAAAGTTAGAAACGAGTTTTGCATGCAAAATTTAGAAGTAATTATGTTAAGAATAATTATAGAAGTAATTATGTTAAGAATAATCATAGTGGTGAATTTTAAGAATATAATCAATGATATATTTCCTAAATATATTGGAGGGATAAATTAGTCATGAAATAATATAATTAATAATAGAACCGGTTCTAAATAAGTAAACCGGTTCAATTTAAAATTAATAGGGCATTATGTATATAAATTTTATGTAAGTTTATCTTTATTCTTTTTGTAAAATCTATATTAGGCGGTTATGGTAAATGACGTTTTTTTATGGTAACAGCTGTGAATTAAGAGAGGTTATGCATTTATGGTAACAATCGTGAATTATGGAGGGAGATTATTTATGATATGTTTTGCACTGATTTATAATAATGATGATTTACAAATGTTATAATGACATCTAATATCTCATGAATGTTAAATACTGTCTTCTGACAACTTTTGCTTTACCTTATTTCCATCAAACAGAACAGAAGTCATGACGAGATTAGGTACCATTTCCAACTAAAAACAGCAACTAATGTTATTGAAAATTATGCAACTGTCAAGTGACAAAAACAACAATAGCAAGCTAAAGAAATAGAGATATTAGATAGTTAAGCAAGAGTGCCTAACATCATGCACAAGTGCCTCGACTCAACTTAACTATACCATGCACTTCTCTTAATAAGGTCATGGAGTCATCAACTCTTTCTCCAACTTGATTGAGTCTCTTAATCCAGCTTGCAAACTCAACTCCATTGTCTTGCTTGATTAATTTGTAGAAATTTTAAGCATACCATAAATAGGTATCCAGTTTCTGATGAATTATGACTATTTGTGGTAACAAAAACTGAACCTTACCTCAATTTTACCCTTTTCCTTCTTTTCTATTATTTTCACAACTATTACTTATCTGGCAAATGGAAACTATAAATTGGGTGGTTAACACAAAAAATGGTCATCTATAATTTTACAAATTTAAATAAAAAATACTCTGTTAACTGAGTAAAGCATTAGTAGTACTTCTGTTATCATACCAGAAAAGAATAAAATTTAATCAAGATATCGTGCTAATCTACAAACAGCATGTACCAATGCAGTATAATACGAGATGAAGCATCATTTTCGAGCAACTTATGAACTACATAAGCAGGAAAAGTTTAACAAGCCAATGAATCTTTTTATACATCAATCCAGAGTCACTGAGCTCAGCATTTTTTTACCACATTAATGGGAAGAGCAACACAATAGTGTACATCACACGTATAAAAATGACTAGAAACAACGATATCAATCATATTGCACCAGCTTTTTCGGTGCATCAGAGCAAAATAATGGGAGTTTTGAAACCGTTTTACTGAGGAAGAACGGGAGGAGAAATTGTTCTGGTATTATACGATTCACAGTGGCTGCATTTCTGGCCGATTATGTGGAAGTAAACTTCAGTAGTGTCGTTGCAGTCATTGCACAGAATCCATACCTTCTTGTTTCTGTATTCCTCGGGCATCATGGTTGCTTCAATCTGCACAAAAGAGGCACCTTCTTAAGTTAATAACTATTTTCAATCTCAAAACTGTTGATAACAGAATAAGTAGGGGACTTGCTTCCTCATCTATTCTCTTCCACGCTATTGACATGTCCATGATCGACTTGGAACATAATGGGCAGCAGAACCTGCAAGCCACGTGGGAGAAGATACTTTTAGCTGTAAAACAAGCAGAGACGCGGTGGTGATTCTGAGACGAGACAGTTCATTACCTGTCACGCTTTATCAGCTCATGGTAACATTCAGAATGCATGGTGTGTCCACATTTCATGACCGTTACATCTTTAAGGGAGTCGAATAGATACTGTAGAATGCAAGAATCACGGATCTTTTCAGCATATATATGTATATACAACAAGTGATGAGGTTCTCAGAAGTTTGGTGAGAGAAAGAGAAAGCTGAGAACAAACCTCATAGCATATAGGGCAGTGATGCCTCATGGAATCCTCCACGCAGAGGTGGTTGTTGCGTAAACTAATTGAATAACAAGAGCCTGCATGATTAGCAAGAAAGGGATGAAGAGACAAGTCATCTATTTAGTCGAAGAGAAACTACAAAACATCCCAAAACAAGGGGACAAAACCATTCATGAATGTGTTTTCAATCATGTTGTAACAACATATCTATCACGCTTCCCCTTCTCATTTTTCAACCCCAACTCCGCCAATATCCATCACATCCTCGAATCACGCACATAGACATTCATATATATACATAGAAGATATGAAATAACATACATAGATATATATTCCTAAAATTTTATAGATAGCTAATAGTTGTTATTAGATCAAATGTCTATTTGAAAGATCTTAACTATCCGCTTGAGTAGTCAAGTATATATATAGCTGGTATGAAGTCCCATACCACACTTCTTGCAGTGAAAAAAGTTCTCACGACCTCCAATCCTGCAAACCATGAGCATAAATCAGCACTAACAAACTTTGGAATTCGGTATAAACAAGTTTGAATACACATGTTCATTCCACAAACCTGCAGATCCCACAATCATCACAATGAAATTGCCTTTTCTCAATCTGCATCAAGCAAGAAAGCTTATTAAGCATTAACGTGGAGCTAGAGTTAAAAGTCTTCTGTCCATAACACATAGAAAAGAGGGATATTGAAGATCACATTACATCATCATCGTAGAATTTGCATATTTTGCAAAAATACTCTCCCATATTGACACCACAATTCACACAAACGTGTGCAACCTGGATAAGACGAAGATGATTAATATACAGACTGTAGGAAGGAATTGGCTACGACTCAGTATTAAGGTCGAGAGGAAGTACAGGCTGCTCAGTGTCGCAAACAGAACAAATAACCTGCAATCAAACCAAGAACGTCATCAGTTTCAATTAGAAATCAAGCATAATAAGAATGGTAAAAACAAAATAACTCGAGAGTAGAAGCAAGAAGAGTACATTTCTGCAAAGGACATACTTGTTTCACATCACTCCGGACTAGATCATGACGATCATAAATCTTCCGCTGCATACTCTGTTGATTCAACAAGGATCAAGCAACAAAATTCCCATATTAAATTGGGCTTTTGGTAGATAAGAGATGCTGGGTGTATGATGGTTTGCAGTAGATGGATCATTGAATAATCCGTACCATGGCTTCATTGTGACAATGGCGGCAATCATAGACTTCATTGCAGCATGGAGCTCGAATCTTGCATCTTCTTCTATAATGCTTGCATCTATATAAATCCAATTACTACAGAATCAGTAACTTGGAATTCTATGATACCAAAACCCCCAATAGCAACAAACAATAATTTATCCTACCAACGCAGATAGAATTTTATTGCTGCAAAAGAAAAGGAAAAACCTAAAACCCCTAATAGTACAAACCAATACTAGGGGCCGAGCCTCATTAAAAACCTCCCTGGCGGAAACCTAATGGGGAAAACACCAGTGAAGGAAAAGAGCACTCATCTACCACCAAAAAAAAGACAGAAAACAAAAACAGAATTACACTCAATATACATACAAATACATGTGATGTGTGTGTGCTGTACTTATTTTCCAAATCAGAAAGAATCCATTGAATGATTCCATTTTAAACTATCAGAATTTCTATTTCTGGACAAGATCAAGCAAGAATCTTAAACAGTGAAGATTGCCACCAAACACAAGGAACGTAAAAAAGATTCTATATTTCCGCACACATACATATACATATACATACATACATACATATATATGGGTATATAATCAATATGCGTATAGGGATATAAGCAATATACAAATTGATTATATCCCTAAATGTATGCAGAAAAATGGAATCTTTTTTATGTTCCTTGTGTAACACAATCAATACTTCTGTTCTGAAACACAGATATAAAGATCTAGAAATCAGAACATCAATGTCACTCTAAAACATCACTACAACACTGCAGTAATCAGATCAAAGATACATAAGCCCCAGCACGAAAAAAGAAGCAATATATATATATAGAGAGAGAGAGAGTACCCATAACCCATCTTCCCAAAAGTGAGGCGATCATTGGGGCTGCCTTCCATTAGCATTTCCAAGTGAAAGAGCAGAGCCACCACAGAAAGTGGGATGCAAGAAGAAGATGGGGCGACCTCAAAAACTCCAAGAAGCCTAATAAAATCAAATTAAGAGGGCCATGGAGTCAAATGGACAAAGACACATTATATATACGTGAACATTAATGGCAAAACAAACACCTCCGATTATCTTATTATTATATTCTTAACTTGCCAAATCTGGAAAGAGCTTCCATCATTATATATCAATTACTTTCGGGAAGAGGATAAGGTAGCGTGACAGTGACTGAGGAGTGGGGTGGCCGCCTGGGACCCAGCACCGCTCATTCTACCCAATCACAGTTCGGACATCGAAAGCAATCTCTCCAGAAAATTAAAGTTAACTGCTTCTTGACGACAGTTAAAATCCTTTGAAGCTGTTGCTTGAGATGGTCAATTTTGGGCATGTGAGTTTTTTCATACTTGTCGGAATCAGGAGCTCTCATTGGTTGGAAACTCCTTCTTCGATCTTGAATTTCAATTGAAAATTATAGTATGACAGGATTGATTAATTGATTGCTCATATTTATAAGTTCAATTAAAATGAAATTACAAGAAGAATGTGAGTGGGTTTTAGAATAATTTTTTCTTTTCTTTTCTTTTTGATGCATATGGAAGGACATATATATGTGATCATGATTTAAATTTGAGAAGAGGATGTGATCAAAGAAATTTCAAACCGTTTCGCATACCAATCCAGTAGATTAATAATAATAATATTTTTTTGAGTTATTGTTGAATGAAATTTGGTACTTCGAATTAGAATTTTATTGATATTCAAATTGGACTTCTTTTTTTTAAAAAAAACTATTTAACTTTTTACACTTCTCAAGCCATTCTAGCATTGGAGTAAAAAATAAACCATTCTAACATTTAATTTCAACCTAATTAGATGAAGTCCACTTCTATTATCCATAATACAAAATCCAATTTTTCAACATCTCCCATCACACTCTAAACAATATTGTCAAGCTTCCATCTTTTAGGCTTTATTCAGCCCAATAATTAACCAAACTAAGAAACACGTGCCTTCTTCAAAAACTTAAATTTCATATATTTATTTATTTTGTTTATTGGCTATAATTGTCTTAGACATGTTTTCTTGAAAACCAAGAGAAATTGAGGCTTTTTTATTATTATTTAAAGAAATGTAAGCTTATTATTATATATTATTATTATTTGATGAGATCGGAGACTTCTCAAGTGCTCCTCCATACTTGTTTTTTTTTTTTTTCCTTTTTTATTTGATATTTTGTAGGTGCACCCAATTTGCACAAAATGCAGTCTTGGAGTTGATGAAGCCGCAGTTTTCTTGAATTTCGAGCATATTACTTATTGGATAATATATTTGTGACATGGGTGAAATCATGACGTGGATTTTAATAAAGCTTTTGACTAATGTTCCCATTATTGCCAAAAAAATCATCTTATGCAAAACAATGTTGCGCATTTTTCCTTCTCAGACGACGCAAAACAAACATTGTGCATTCTAACTTATATAATTTATTATGCATAATTTATATTATGACTCAAATACCAGCCCATTAAATAGCTATATGGCAAATATGAGACTATTAGCCCATAATTTGGGCCAAATATATAGGCAATAAGTGGATAATCTGCTTAATTAATTGGTCCAATTTAAATGGTTTATGCAAATTCAGTGTTTTCTTTGCTTGAAAAAATATAGCTTGTTCACTTTTTTGGCATGAATGAAGCGAATGAGTTGTAAACATATATATATTTTAAAGCTCGACACATATTTGAGCAAGTTCGGATAGTAAAGTTTTCCACTCAGTTGATCAATTCAGTTCATCACAGCCAATTATTTGTGAAAAAATTGCAAATGCATATGCTCGAAAATATAATACATTATAGCTAGATAGACAATATATTTTCTAATTATTTTCTACACATCAAGTGTAGAAAAATAGAAAAATGATAATTAGTAAATTAAAAATTTAAATCTAACTAAACGACAAAAAAGTCTAAAATTGTAAATTAAGAAAATATATGAAAAAGTTGATTTAACGGTATAAATTATGAAAAATTGTTACGGGAAAAATCCGTCCAGGAAGAAGAAGTTGCAAACTAGGAAAGTAATTTATAGATTTTTAATTAAGCATTGGAATTGATTGTTTGAAATTGAATGGGAGAAAAGCCATAAACTTGGGTATCATCAATTGTCACACAGCCTGCAAAACCATTATATTATTTACATTTTTCTCCAATGGTTGGAGACAACGCAAAGGTATATATATATATATATATATGTATATGCTTTATGGGCCTGCAGCATTTCAAGACAAAATAAACGTCAAAATAAAATATTCAAATGATTATAAATACTAAATTATCATATATATATATAGTTTTTTTCATTCCATTTAACTCATCAGATATCATATATAAACGTCTGGATTCACAAGGTACTATTGATTGAATTCAAATACATAATTCGTTATCGCCAAATTGTGAAAGTTGGGTTTTATATAAGAGTATTTTGTTATTAGAACAATTTGGGGGAACTTAATACTCGCATTTATGTTATAGCGACAATAACTAAGCTTTTAACAAGAACAAACACATAAGACAAATGTTTTTCAACCCAAACCAAAATTTAATAATAATATGAAAGTCTGCTTCAAAATACATCTATATAATTAAGTATTTGTTGGTTCTCAAAATAAATTAAGAATAGAATATATAATTTATTGGCTAAATAATAATACTTCATCTATCCCATAAAATAGTGCACACTAAGTTAAGAGACATATAAAAGGAGAATATGTCTCACTTAATTAAATAGAGTATGTTGTGAATTGAGTAATGGTGGATCATGTGTAGTAAAATTTTGAAATATTATGGTTATGGGCAATTACTATCCAAATGCATTGAACCAAAATGACAAACAAAATTCCCAACATTCAGAAACCCCAATTTCTAGGGAGTCACTCTCTCTTTCCCCTTCCCCAAAAAGAAAATTTGGGTCTATCCATATAAAATCATTTCATTTTTTATTTTATTTTGTCAAGTGAATGTACATTAATATAACAACGGTAGATTTTTCATCAATAGCCATTAAATATTTTAACTATAAATACAAATTAACAACTATAATTTATGGATCGAAACTTAGATAAAATCTAACTAGTAGATACTACACCAAACAAACAAGCCATGCATGAATTAGGGCTCTATATGGTACATCGAAATATTATTTTTGTATTTGCAATTTCAACGTCACTTGAATTATATATCCTATTCCTATACCAACCCAAGAAAATAGTTATATTTCCTTTAATACTTTTAAATAGTGTATGTACATATAACACTATATTTAAAAAGTTAAATTATTTTTTTCATATTTTCTCAACACGCCTTTTTTAGTATATTTTAATTCTTAAATGCTTGTCCATTCAATTCCCCATGAAAATGTATTTCAGCCTTCAAAATACCAACGGAAAAACCGGGGACTTCACCCTTTTAAACCAGAGTAAGATTGTAGGAAGAAACTCACAAGAGAAATCAGAGGGAAAAAAATTCACCATTTTCCTCTTATTTCTCTTTCTTTCCATTTTTCACTCTCATCCTCATAAACACACACGCACGCACACATACACAAAATGGGTTGTGGAGAATCAAAGCATGCTGTTGCAACACAAAACACCATCACCAAGAGCAAGAGCAAGAGCAGGAGCATCAAAAACCAGGAACCAAAAGCTGCTGAAATTCCCAAAAATGGTGGAAACATGACTGCAAATGCTGTTAAGGATTCAGATATTTTGAAGAAAAATGAAATCCAAGCTGCTGAGCTTCCCAAGAATATAGAATCCGAGGTTGTTAAGGCCGAGGAAGAAGAAGTCAAGAGAGAGAAGAAAGAGGAGAGAGAAGTGGCTGCTGCTGTTGCTGAGGTTGTGCAGGAGAAGGAGAAGAAGGAAGAAATCATCAAGAATGAGGAATTTAAGGAAGAGAAAAAAGAGGAGGTTAAGCCTGACGTGGAGGAGGGAGAAAGCGCTGCAGCCATCGAGGTTGTGCAACAGAGAGAAGAAGAGAAAGAGATCAAGAACGAGGAATTGAAGGAAGACAAGAAAGATGAGGTTAAGGCTGATCAAGAAGAGGTGGTTTCTCATCAAGTAGAAGATTATTCCTCTTCTAGTGCTAATGAGAAGATCTCTGAAGGCGAAAACATCGTCGTTGAGGGAGAAAGCAAGGTTGCAGTCGCAGAGGATGAAGGGAATGAAGAAAAAGGTTTGTATATGAAAATTATCAGATGATTTAGATCGTGTTTTTTGATTAAATAAGGTGGTTTTAATCATTAATGATTTAAATTTATGATTATTTTTTTGGTTTGCAGAAGAGAGCCTCAAGGTGGAGGAGAGCAAAGAGTTGGATCAAGAAATAAAGCCTTCTGCACAAGAGAAGAAACCTGGTGATCAAAATGTATGACTCTATTTCGGATTTTGTTTTCTCCGAATATAGGCTTGAATTTGAATATTATGACATACGAAAATGATCGTTGTCGATGATTTTGCAGGAAGGCGATGTTGTAGCAGCAGCAGCAGCTGATGTGAAGGGCGACTGAAGAAGAAATTCATATGAGATTGACAGTCTTCAATCCTTCTTTGTTTATCAACGTCTCTAGACTTGTACTCATGTATTTGATTATTCATAATGGTGAATTTGTCGCACCCTATATCAAAATTTCAGTTGCTTTGATGCATTAATGGAAATTTCCTGTGTTTTCTTGATGCTTTAATATGGGGATGAGTAAATAGACATAGCATCAAATATATTTAATCCGACAGTAACATTTAATGAGCAACCCAACTCTAGCACAAATCTATAATTTAGATAAATCAGCTCAAACCAAACTCGACTTGGATCATGCAACATAAATCCACGCCAATCGCCATGAATAAGAAAGTGTAGAGATGATGGGGACTTTATTTACAAGTGCAAATTATATTTACTAATATACGCACTGGAAATTGTTATTTACAGAAGAGATTAATAATGTTACATGTTAACAAGATATATGTGCAGTTTCTTTTTGTTTTTTGAATGAATATGACCTCTGATAATAATCCACCTCATAGAAAATTGGTGTGGTTGGCCCAAATCAGCATCTAAACCAAGGTGCGTTGATTGCCCTCGTCTGTATTTAGTTTCAAGACCGACGTTGATGAATTCCTCAATACGACGAAATTCCCATAAACATCAGTTGTGCCATAGGCAGCAAGACGCGGGTCCATCACAATCCTGCACATGTTTGTCGACTCATTACATCCCATTTCGACGCCATAGTATGTCAAGTGATCAGCAATGCTGTTTCCCCTCACCGATCTGCAAAAGGGTTTTGAGAAACGCACACTGAATGATCATAGCTAAAACAATTTGAATATAGATGGAAATTTTGAAACTGGTGTCATAGAAATAGCAAGAATCCATGAGATCGTGCGCATAATTCTAAAAGAGTTTAGATGGAAAGGACTACTTGCCTGCTACAAGTTGGGTCTTCCCCAGAACCATCACAAACCTTCTCAACTGTATAAACAAAGCTTCCAAATGCAAGATCGTGGATCCAGACCTAGAACATGAGGTCATATATCTCAACGAATGACAAATGGGACAAACGCTAAAGATGAAACTTATTGCAAAAAAGTGACACCAAACACCATTAGGAGACCTATGCATAAAAGAAACAAGATTCAAATATCGTCCATGCAAATAGACATAAAAATAACCTTAGTAAAGATTGAGTGTGTAAAACTTGGAAATTTTGTCATGCCAATCCTTATTTAAAGAAGTTAAAAAGACTTGAGAAAAATTTGAGAGGTAGATTCTAGGTTTTGTAATATTCATAAATGCAAGCAATCCTCTTCTCCATTAGTCTTTGGCAGTGCTTGACACGGATACGTTTGAAATCTATAAGATGTTCTGGTATTCAATAAATATCATTTCAAAAGAAAAAGGAAACAGACAAGAAACTCAAGAAAGGCCATATGTAATAATGTTGTAAATCCATTACCTCTCTTGGGAAGTGATGGTATGTCTTCTGCGGGAAATAATAGTAATAGGGGGGCAAATGAGGCACCATATCATTTCCATGTGTGACACGAAAGGTATCCGGCACAACTTGGTTATAGTAGGATGCAAAAACAGCATTTCCAATCCTAGGTTGCCCAAACGTCATAACCTGGACATTCTGCTGCTCTCCAAGAGTGAGCTGGAAAAAGGACAGAATTTCAGAGCACAATTCCCACAGGAAAAAGAAAAAGCATATAAAATTAGCAGCACTCAAATCATAATCCAATACGAAACTTCACAGTTCATATACTAACAATGTGGACATCTCAACACAACTTCACATAAAAATTGAATTTTTTTTCGTGCAGTAAATGGAAAGACATATTGTATATAGCTGTCACCTTCATGAATAAGCTAAAAGCAATAAATTGCCAAACATCTCGGGATGGTCCTATTACCAACTAAATTACACTAGATTATTATTAGGTTAAAACATATCATTTCTAGAACCCATTTTTAACTACTGAAGCTACAGTAAATCTTAGAGACCTCTTTCCTCTATTGCTATACCCTAACGTGAAAGCCAAAATACATGCTAATCATTAAAGGTAATCAAGGTTTTGGATTATTACACGAAGATCAAGTCCACATAACGCAGCCATTGCTCCTCCCATTGAGTGCCCAGTTACCATGATGTTAGTGTCTCCATATAGCTCCTTTGCTAGTTGAACAGCACTTAGAACTCCAGGACGTAATGAAGAATCATTATATGCATTATAAAAACCATGATGAACCTAAAGCAATGGAAGATGAGTCAAATGATACAAGCACTCTGCAAACACTAATTGCTTTTTCATAAAGGATGACAAGAGTTGATGGAACAAACCATTGCACCATCAACTCCAGGATAATTGATATCGAGCTGCTTCCAGAACAAATCTTCCACCCAATTCTGAATACTGCAATCATAGTAAAATAATACAAGTGAAATAAAAGAACTAAAATTAATAACAGGAATATTGTGCAGCTATTAGAATCAATGTGATACTTCGGATAAAGGATCGAAACAGATACATAATAATTTCCATCATTCTTGAGTAGCTTCAATGTAAATGAAATTCAACCACTTCATCATGAAACAGCTTTGAGGTAGAATAAGAAATCATGGAGGTGCAGAACACAATAAGCTCAAGAGAAAGAGCAAACCTAGTTTCCTGAGTTCCCCTAAATGCAATCACAACAGCATTGAGATTAGCTGCAAAACCGACAAATCCCTGTCACACATAAATCAACAATCCATGATTAGAGCTTCTATAAATAAAATTGAAAATAAAAGGTTTATGGACTTGAGAAAAAAGATAGATGGAACTGGATAAACAAAATAAGTCAAGAAAAGATTACTCAAATTCCAGACCTGTAGACACCATTTCACATCAACAATCAGCTCAATTATTTCAAAGCCCTGCATGCAAGAGCAAGTGTTTCAACATTCATTATTCGGTAAGTCATGGGGCTTATTCAACTATCAATTTTACCTCGGTTAGACCATTACATCTTGAGCAAGTCCATGTAAACAACTCAGTCAAGTCTGACATATACACCTGCAAGGTAGTAGTTACTTAATTGATGTGTAAGGAGTTTAGAAATGACGATTGAACCCACAAATGTTATCTCCTGAAAATTGTGCAGGTACAATGCTTTTTATAGGAGTAAAATACAAAATCTTTCAAAATACTGGGAGAAGCTGTTCAACCCACTGCTTTCATTGGAATAATTTGGTTAGAAAACAACTTATCAAACGTGTAAAATCAAAATTTCAATCTAACCAACAACTACATAATGTATTTCAAGCTGACTCTTACGGCTGAAGCATATTGCACCAATATTGTCGCAAGAGTATGATTGTACTTTGCTGAGTCATGCTGCTTATGGTTGTGCTTATGCTTGACTGTCACCTTGAGTTCTGCAACCAAAACATACAATGAGATTATAAAGCAAAGGACAGATTTTCCAATCACGTGTGAAATTAAAAGATAAATCTTCATATTGAAGATCAAAATATATAATCAATCCAAAAGCATTGGCTTTCAGGTCATGAAATCATTCAACTACTCATCCAAATATCGTAACTATTTGATCAATAAGAACTCGCAAAATTTACTATTTTGAAAACAAAAACTCCCAAATATATTGCTAAAAAAGCGAACACATAATTCGAAAACGTTTCCACTAAATACTTCAAAGTCACTTAACAAGAATTCGTGCACGGAACTAATTTGCTCCCACAATTACCAAAAACATAAACGGGCAAACTAGTTAGAAATTTTCACAACTAAAATTAAAGCAAGGATTACCTCTACATGATGAGAAGGTCACCGAACATATGAGAATTGCAATAACCAACCATCTCCTTCTTTCCATGCCCTGCACTAGTAACCAATAAAAGAAAAAAAGTGAAACTCGGAATAAACTCACAATTTGAAGTTTGACTTGGATCATTGAGGTAACACAAAAATGCAAGCAATTGACCTAATTAAAAGTTCCCAAAATCGAATTACGCGCTCCTATTTGAAAAGGGGGCAGTCGTTTTACGGCGACCGTGAGGCGGTGGAAGGTTGCCAAGTTGGGGTGTGAAGGCGTAAAACGACGTCGAAAAGGAGTTGACTGCAATTGATGTAGGGCTTGTGGATATTTGATGATAATGAGAGCGAGATATGAAGTTGGAGATGCGGGCGGGGATTAACATTAAACGGGGGTGAAATCGTAAATTCAGTATGTTGCTTGAAAACGACATGTTCAAAATATTACGCGTGCACGGCACGTGGCGGTGGGGGAACTTGTAAGTTGTAATTGGGCTTTGAGTAGATAAATCCAACCCAGTGGCGGGAACCCAGTACTCCAAATGGCGGGAAATGTCCAATAAAAGAAATTTCCAAACCCATTTATATAAACGCACTTGCTCGCTTGCATTTCAATTTAATATTTTACCTTTTCTTCTCCGCTTTTTCCCCAAAACCGCAAAACTCTATTTCTGTACGAAGCGGAGCTGAATTACAGAAACCCTCGAAGATGGCGAAACCCTCTCGTGCAAAGGACTCATCCGACGACTCCATGACTAGCTCCTCGGCCGAGGAGGAGGTGGTCAAGGACCACCTTAATGACGAAGAAGACGACGACGAGCTCGAGGCGGTGGCTCGTACCGCCGAAGATTCCGATGACGAGGATGCGCCCAACGCTGCCGCTCAGGACGACGACGACATTGAGGTTTAATTACTTTGAATTCGCGGATTTCGTCTTTTCTTCAAAATAAAAATAAAAATAAAAATTATAATTGGTTATTGTTTTACTACTGCACGGTGTAGCTCGAAGACGGATCTGTGACCGGTCTGCTGTTGAGTTGTGTTTTCTTCATTTTTGTGGACTTGAGTTAAAAAGGCTTGTTTTTCTTTGGCTAGTTATAAGGGTTCCGTCAGTTGATTTTATCATTATGAGTTCGATAGTGAATAGCTTAGATGTTAAGAATGTAGAAACGAGCTGGTGAAAACATTAGTAGTTAGACAATAAGTTTAAGTTGTCCTTACAATTTGTTTAAATTTGGAGATTTGAAAAGAAAAACAAAAATAGATAATTAGTATTCTAAACAGTATAATTGTATTTCCCCATTAAGATACAGTTATTTTTTTATTTATGAGCTACATTTAGCTTTTTGTTTTTATTACCATTTTATCTATGGTACTATTTAGAGATGCTTTACATGGTTGGAATGATCGAGTGGGTTATGCCGAACCTTTTTTTTGTGGTATTAGGAAGAGGATGTTGTTGCAAATGAAATTTCAAAGCGTGAGAGAGCAAGGCTTAAAGAAATGCAGCGGGTAAAAAAGCAGAAAATACAAGAAATACTTGATGTCCAGAATGCTGCTAT
>JAYDZE010545225.1:0-25109 GCA_034509125.1 Monilaria moniliformis | reverse complement strand
CATTTACACAACGTAGAAGTACGTATCGCACTGTAATCCAGTTCAGTGCTATACCACACTCAGTGCCATCAGTTGGCTCAAGATAGGCGCGAACTTCAGATCGGCACTTCAACCTTTCACGATAGATTGTCCATATGTATCTAGGTTGAGAAGTTGATTTTCTTCTATAAGGAACCAATTGAAATATCTTATGTGATCATGGATCCACCATTTAGTCTATAATATAGTAGGAGGACTTGTTTGCTCAATTTACGATTATATGCTTAAATATAAGCATTCATAACCACAAAAGGCAAACCATGTGACAATATTGAATTTCTCCTCAAGATTTTTAATACAGAGCAACCCAAATTATGCGTTTTAGAATACAAACCCCAATAGCACCACCATCTAGAGTTTGAAATATCATAGTTGGCTTGTGAGTATCATCTTGAGCTTGTAAGATTATATATGACTTGTGAACATCATCTCACCTGGAGCTTGAAAAATCATAACTAAGTTATAAGCATTATCTCGTTTGGAGTTTGATGAACCACCTCTAACTTGTGAGTATCGTCTCGTCGGCATCTTGAAATACCAGAACTAACTTGTGAGCATAATCTTGTGTGCAGCTTGAAAGACTAAAACTTAGTTCCGAACATCAGTCATTTGGAGTTTAAAAGACCATAACTGATTTGGAGCATTATCTATTTTAGAACTTAAAATACCATAATTATTTTGAGCATCATATCGTCTAGATTTTGATAGACCGCATTCTAACTTTTGAGCATTGTCTCATTCAAAACTTGAAAGACCAAACGTGAAAATAATAACACTTAGATATTAGATTTGGAAATAATGTAGCTAATATATAGTTTAAATGGAAAATAACATATTTAACTAAATTAAATTGACGGCCCAATTTGAATGATATTAATTTCAACCACTTCATCAAAAAATTATCCTTTTTATAGATTTTCATTTAATAAAAAGTAAAAATTATGTGACTTATAAAATAATAAAATAAAAAAACTAATAAGAGAGATATAAAATTTGTTAATATATTATTCTAATAAATAAACTCATATTATTTGACAAACTTAATTATTGGCCAAAATAATATTTGCCAAATTATATTAAATTTCTAATGAAAAATATAATTACTTATTTAGCCAACTAATTAGGTAATTGACCAACTTAAATTGGCGATGAAATATACTAATATAAGATAAAAACAGAATAAATGATATTTGAGGAAAATAAGAATGAAGAGATTCTATATTGTTATAGAGAAAATGAAATCTCATTTTCATATTATATTGATTAAATCTCATTTCCTATTATATAGATTACTTACTGTGTTAGGTTATACTGATGTTGTGCTTCTAAATCCATAAGATAGAGTATGAAGTCTGAATTTTATTTCTTGTGTTACTAATAATAATATTTTAACAATTATCTTCGTAATTATTTATTGTGTATAATTTTCACCAGCTATCCAGATATTATCATTTTATTCACTACTTACATATATATACAATTATTACTATGTCTTGTAATTTATCTAGCGATTTATGTAATATTACTTTCCTAATATGATATATCTGACTTTCCTAACAAAATATAAGTAAATTTTAATTGTAATTTGATACCAACATGAAAATAATTATTATTGATATTATTATTATTATTATTGATATTATTATTATTATTATTTTATTGTAAAAAAGAAATTTAAGATGAATAAAAATAAAAGATATTGGTAATACTACATATGTATAATAGGCATAAAATTTATAAAATCATATTATATAATACAAAATCGTTGCCATAGACATTGACAGGCCATTCTGCTTAAAGTTTATCTTTTTTTTTTTCAATCACTGGATATCTATTCGTTGTAACTTGTAATGCTCCTCTTTTGGTTCAGCTTTGGAAACAAATCTGCAGTAAAAGTCTAATTTGACTTCTTCATTTAATTTTTTATTTAAGAATTTAGTAATTGAAGCAAATCAAATTACGAATACAGGCTGTAAGCCATTAAATTGAAAATTACTCTATTATATATATATATATATATATATATATATTGAAAGTAATACAAAATTATGTCAGTGTTTTATATCCATTTCCTGTAATATGGTACTAATCAAACTGGATTAATGATTAGATAGTCCTCTTTCCTTTTTATAACAAATTAAGAAGAAGAAGAAGAAAAAGCAGTGTAAATCGATTACTAAACCTGACAATATTTTGTTAGTTAGCTAGATTTTTACTCTTAAATACAAATAAATGTGGTTTATCAACAAAAAAGATGAATCAGATACATCTTTAGTAACAAAATCTACAATTTTGAAATACAATTAGAAAACAATGTGTTGCGGTGGAAATTATAATCAGAAGACAAAAATGGACAAAAATGGACATATCCGAACTGTCTAGTCAATTAGTCAAAAGTGGGGAAGGGCGCCTCTCTCTCTCTCTCCCTCTCTCTCTCTCTCTCTCTAAACTCACCCACTCATGGCCTTGTTATTACTAACGCATAAAAGTTCAAACTACTCAAAACCCACATTAATTAAATTAACAAATAGTTAAGAAAAGAAAAAGAAAAAGAAAAGACAAGCAACCACAATTTTAAAACAGAATTTGAAAGTAACGTCTCCTTGGGCAGGCGGCACGTGCCCGCAGAGGTGACCGTTGCGCCCTCGCACACACACACACACAGTGAAAAGTCTTGGCTTTCCCCAACTGACGGGCCGCTCTTCACTAGCCGTTTGATTTGATATTTTTTTACACAAATAGAAATAAAAACAGCTCTCACTCTACACTGCTCAAATACCCCGCTTCTTCACCACTCTCCCTACTCATTCCGCCATTGCTGAAACTCTCCCTTCTTCCTCCACTCTCTCTCGCATGCCGTCGCTGCTTTAGCTGTCGGGGAGGAGCCAGCTCTTGTTCGGAACTGATTTTTCTTGTCGGAGGAAAAAAGAGAGAGCAAGAAATCGGTAAATGGCTATTTCTAATGAGAACGTTTCTGTTCAGATTAGACCAACCAATATGCAACAAGGTAAAAAAAAAAGACGGGAGTTTTTTATGTGGGCCGGCTTCAAGGTTGCAGCTTTTTGCGTGAATTGATTTGTTTTCTTTGATTTTTTTTTGCAAAAAATGGAAGGTGGGGGAGAAATGGAAGGGAGGAAGTTTGGAGATGAGATCAAATCTAACAGAAGAGCTCTCACCGTGATTAATCAGAACTATCATTGTGTTGTCAACAAGAGAGGCTTTGCAGAGTACTTATCTTAGCTCCCATCTTCAAATCTCTTTCTATCTCTCTCTCTCTCTCTCTCTCGCTCTGAAAGTATGGTTGACACTATTTGAATCTCAGGTCTAATGGGGTTTGTGTTAAGAATGGTCCAGTGCCAGCACATAGGCCAATCACAAGGTAATCCTTTGTGCTTCTCAAATTCAAATTATTTTCAGATTATTCCACTTCCACATTTGAATTGTTTTATGAGCTCCCTCAATTTTTCTGATTCGATTTTCTTGATTTTTTTGATAGGAAATACGCTGCTCAAATGGCAGTTTCTCAGCATCCATGCCCTGAGGTAATGGGCTAATAATAGATCTTGTTTGGATCTTTAGTTAAATAGAAAGATTCCTTGCTCAAATTTGAACTAAGAATGTTTTGCTTTGTTGCTAGGAATCTAAGAAGCCAAAGACATCATCATCAGGCAGTGAGTTCACAGTGTGGGAGGATGTTCCTTTGACAGATGCAGATGATAATGGGGTAGCTAAAGACCAGCTTATGCCGATGTCGTTGGAGCAATTGGAGATCGAAATGACTGAAAAGAATCAAATGGTAGCCACCCTTTTTACCTCTCTTTCTCTATCTAATGAATAGATGTTGCTCCTTAGCTAGTTTAGTGACTTTGGAAGAAAATGCACAAATGTAGGAGGTTGAAATGGAAGACATATTCGAAGAAACTGTTTTGGACATCGATGGTAGCGATGCAAAGGATCCGCTTGCTGTCGTGGACTACGTCGAAGATCTATACGCTTCCTACAAGAAAATGGAGGTAAGGAAATGGACATCAAGGATTTGATTAGTCTTTGTTTTTTGTTGTGTCTGTTATCTTGATGTGAAAAATTAGCTCCTATGATTAGGCATTGAAAACTGTCACAGAAAATAGAGACAAGAAAGTGAGCTCAATGTGCATTTTGAATTTGAATTCGTTTTGATAAAACTAGGCTGATTATAGCATCTAGGCACTTTACCAAATAACCTAACTATCATTATATAATATGTATATTAGTATATAATATACGTTGGTATTGAGCTGTCATCTGATTCTCCGTCAATGCTGATTTTGAATGCTGAAATTCATCTACCATCTTCCATCTTCCATCTTCTCTCATGCTCTATTATTAATTTGATTTTTCATTTCGTGTTGCAGAGTTCGAGCTGTGTGTCACCATGCTACATGGATAAGCAATTTGACATAAATGAAAGAATGAGGGCCATTCTCATTGACTGGCTCACAGAGGTAATTAGTAATGCTTCAAAATCTAAGTTGTGAAACGGTGTATACTTGTATTAATCTTGTGAAACTTACCATTTTCCTACTAATGATCAATAGGTGCACCACAAATTCGAGCTACGAGAGGAAACATTGTTTCTCACAGTTAATCTAATTGATCGGTTCTTGGAGAAGCAATCTGTGGTGAGGAAGAAGCTGCAGCTAGTCGGCTTGGTCGCCTTGCTTCTGGCCTGCAAATATGAGGAAGTCTCCGTTCCTGTTGTCGATGATTTGGTCTTCATTTCGGACAAAGCTTATACGAGGAAGGAAGTGCTTGAAATGGTAGACTTATACCATCTACAATCACAACACAACTCATTCAATTAGTGCATTCAATAACTCTTTTTTTTGGGTCCATTTTTGCAGGAGAGGTTGATGCTAAACACATTGCAGTTCAACATGTCTGTCCCAACTCCTTATGTTTTCATGAGAAGATTCCTCAAGGCCGCTCAATCGGACAAGAAGGTCGGTCAAAACAATTTTGATGTGCTTATAAGACAAAAAACAAAACAAGAAAATCAAGAATCTAAATATGTGTCTGTTGTGCAACAGCTTGAGCAGCTTTCATTCTTCTTGATTGAGCTATGCCAAGTGGAATACGAGATGCTTAAGTATCCACCCTCATTCCTCGTGGCTGCTGCCATATACACAGCCCAGTCGACGCTCTATGGTGGTGGGCAATGGAGCAAGACTTGTCAGTGGCACACAGGCTACTCAGAAGATCAACTATTGTGAGTCTTCCTATTTTATGATGCTTCTTGCTTTTGTAGGGCGATTTTTCGAGGCTAATGCTCATTCCTTTACCGCTCTCCCGCAGGGAATGCTCGAGGCTGGTGGTGGGGTTGCACGAGAGGGCAGGGACGGGAAAGCTCACCGGGGTTCACAGAAAGTACAACACATCCAAATATGGATATGCAGCAAGATGTGAACCAGCACATTTTCTTGTACAGGCACAATGAGGCAGAGAAGCATGTACAGTTTTGGCTAACTAAACTACATGTGATGTGCTGTGTTGATACTAAAATTTAAAAATTAAATTGGGGGGAAAGTGCACTAGTTGTTGAGATTAATTAGGGTTTAATCATAGAGAAAATAAGCAGTTTAGCAGCAACTTTGTGTTGCCCCCGGGGGGATTAATTACCGATTATTCATTCTGATTTGAACAAGTGTAGAATTCATGGCTCTGCACTTTCTGATTTTTTTACTTACATTTGATTCGGAAATAAAAGGCTACTATTTATTGTATGGGACCATACCTGATGATTATTTGAAATCTATGGAGTAATATTATGTATTTATGTTTGATTTCAACTTGTCAAATTAAGTAAACAACACTAGTTATATTATGGTATAAATTTGAATTTGAATTCTGTGCAAGTTAATTGTTGGACCGTTGGTTGTTGGATCTCAGATGTTGATTACGTGTACAAAGTGTAAATCGCATTAGTTTGATTCACCAATATCAGATTTCATGAGCGATCAATATAATATTTTAATATTAGTTCACTAACGGTATAAATTATATATTTAAAATAGGGTTAATATCATTAAAAATAATGTTAATGGAGTATAAACTATATTTTAAAGTGTGGCCATTATTTTTGGAGAGATAAAAATCAAAGACAATTACGCAAAAAGTATATAATTAAATACATTTATTGTTTCCTAAAATAAAATAAGGCATTTGAGATGAGATAATTGAAGGAAAAAAAAGTAAGACACTAGGAATGGGACTGGGGAAACCTAATCTTATTTCAACATTTTTAATATAGAAAGAACTTCAAAATTGATACTTGAAAATGGTTGTTTGCACATTTGCGATACCTTAAGGTTAATTTGCACATTTTAAGATCCTAAAGTAGGGAGTGATATAATTTCAGATCATTTTTCAATTTTGGCTTTTTTTATACTGAAAATGCCCTTATACTTTTTAAGGGTAGAACCGTCCATTTATAATTTTTACTTTTCAAACCTGACACACATATGTAGATTTTGACAATATTTTTTAAGTTTTTGCTGTTGATTTGATACATGTGGTGGACATTTTGTAATTCTGCTCTCTCTCTCTCTCTTCTCTTCAATTACAACACATTCATCTTCTTCATTTTTTTGTAAATTGGACATTCATTTTCTTCACTAAACAATAAACACGTTCCACACACGACAAATACGTTTCATATCAACACATTCTTTTTTCCTATTTGTGAGTTACTAAGTTGTGATTAAAATACTAATTAGCATTAATTTAACTTGAAGAACCATACTTGAAGGTCAGTCGCACAAGAACATTTGTCTTTTTTCAATAAAATCTTCTTTGTCTCCCATTAATTTTCAACTTTTATTGTACATATATTGGGACATCTCAAAATGACATTGTTTAAGCAATTTTCGGTATGTCAATGTGTATTATTTGGGACAAAATTCACAAAAATACAATAATAGAAAAAGGAAAAAAAGATAGCAGTTTCTCTCGCTGTCAAAGCCTCTGCAAATTCGGTAGGCCGTGAATTCGGTGCCTCTTCTCAACCAAAACTCTCAACACAATGAAGAAATAATAAAATTAGCAATTTTCTCGATGCAAAAATAATGTGGATTTATATCGAAAAATAGTTGATCCTATTTTAATTACCAAAATTATTAAAATAAGGTGTTTATATGAAAATTTAGAAATTATGTTGTAATTGCAAAAATAAGATAATTACCCTTGTTGGATCATTTACTTCTTTTAATATTATTACATTAATCGGTGTAATTCAATTTGAAATTGAGATTGTTTTTAGATAGAGGATAATGAATAACTGGGTGCATTTCCAAAAGTTAATTGAGAAAAATGAGAAATTATATGGAATTTAATGAAAAAGAGACTGAGAGAAATATAGATGATCAGTAATACTAAAATCACAAATTACATACCCAAACTTTGAATAAATATCAACCCAGGGACCCCCCAAAAATGAAGAAGAAGAAATATGGAGACAAAAATGAATAGTCTCCCACTTACTAAATACGTGTCAGCCAAAAGTGAGAAATGAATAATAAAATATTATACATACACAAACTCTGCATATATCCATTCACAGCAGAGAGAAATAATATAAAATTCACTTTCTGTAGGTCATCATTACAAAAAAGTGGTGGCAATTACTTTTTGTAGGTAAGTAGGGACGTGGGAAAATGGGACATGAGGGAGGTTACAATAATACTTTTGAAGGGTGAGAGGCTTTTCCGGAAGAAAAAATGTCTCCAGCTACCTGAAATGTGATTTTTTTTTAAAATTTAAGGAAAGTTTTTGTAATTTTTTCGACTTTAAGGACCTCAAAGGTGCAACCCCCTATCTTCAGGTACCAATTTTGAATTTTTCTCTTTAATATATGTTAATTCTATCTTCGGAATTTTTGAAACCCATGAGTTATTCGTTCATGTTTCAATTATTGTTGTCAGACTTTTAGACTTAATTACTTTGTTTAGGGCATGAATAACCCAGCTGCAAAAGGGAAGAAAACAACGGCGGCCGGGTTGGGGCGGGGTTGGGGGGAAGCGGCTGTGCCTTAGCCGAGCTATTCCCCGCGCTCGCGGCTGAAAGCGGGGTTGCGGCCACCGGCGCGTGGCTGCGCTAACAGCGGCGAAATCCAGCCGCAAACTGGCGATATCCAATTTTAATTTTTTTTAATTTTTTTGGAAAATACACTTTTTAAAATTATTCTATATTCATTATATGTACAATAATGATAAATAGCCTAGTGATAACAACTTTCATTCCTTATTCATGGGATGTGGGTTTGATTCTCACTCCCAACAAATTGGTGTACTTTTTTCTTTTTCTTTTTTAAAGATTTTGGCTTACTATGAATAACTCAAGTTCGAACCTACAAAGGTCTCATCAGTTTTGATATTTAATTAATATAATTTAGGAATTTATATTGCCATCATTTTTGGAATTTAATTAATAAAATTTAGGAATTTATATTAAGTAATTTTCAGAATTTAATTATCTATCTTTTGAATTTGTAGTTATTTAATTTAATTTTACAAATAAAACTCAAATTAAATAAATATTTGAAATTGAAAAATAATATAAATTGATGAAATGAGAAAAAATGAATTGTAGTTGAATTGTTTGGGACTGTGATAAATGTATTATGACTGAAAAATAAAATACTAACATAACATCTGAAAATTGAGTTGTGGGTTGTGGCTGATATTTTTGGGCTGTGATAAAGATGCCATTACCTAGCGTCTTACGATAAAATTGAAAACACGACTAGACAACTTAATCATTGGTTTCCAAATTCCTTAATAAATTTTAAGTTTCAAAGCTCTCTAAATTAAAATTGATACATATCAGAAAGGTTGAAAAAAATTAACTAATTTTAAAACTTGAGATAAAATAAAAGTGAGTTTTGATATGGATAAAGAAAGTGATATTAATTCAAAGACTTGTGTGAATAAATTGTTAGTCCGCCTAATAATTTGACAAAAAATATGTGTGCATGAGACCTCATTTTCAGCTAACCAACCCCTCCACCCGCATTAATTATATGATTCAAAGACTATCAATCAGAACTACTGATTTAGGCTTTTCAACTTCTTTTTTAATTTAATATTATAGCTTCAGTTCGGTTTCATATATATTTTTTATCATAATTTTGTCGAGATATGGAATTACCAAAATTTCCCGAAATGTGAAGAGGAATATTCATTTATTTCCAAATTGTATCCATTTT
Source organism: Monilaria moniliformis (assembly GCA_034509125.1). NCBI lineage: Eukaryota > Viridiplantae > Streptophyta > Magnoliopsida > Caryophyllales > Aizoaceae > Monilaria > Monilaria moniliformis. The sequence goes on along the minus strand of JAYDZE010545225.1, from coordinate 15,832 downwards.
TCATTTTCTTCCACCAACCCCAGTGTAACCTATATACACACACAACACAAACACACACTCACTCAGATCTCCTCCGCCAACTTTCCCCCTCGAATCAAAAATCGCAACCAAAATGTCCGTCTCAATGTCGTCCGCCGCCGCCGTCACCCCCGTCACCCACCTCAAACCCTCCGCGGCCAGCCAGATCGCCGCCTTCCCCACCTCCCTCTCCCGCCCGACCACCTCCCCCACGCGACCCCTCTCTATCACCTGCTCATCCACAACCCTCCAAACCCCAACCTCCGCCGCCACCGATCGCGTCTTCAACTTCGCCGCCGGCCCCGCCACCCTCCCCGAGAACGTCCTCCTCAAAGCCCAATCGGAGCTCTACAACTGGGGCGGCTCCGGCATGTCGGTGATGGAGATGAGCCACCGCGGCAAGGAATTCCTCTCCATCATCCAAAAAGCCGAATCAGATCTCCGAACCCTCCTCAACATCCCCTCCGAATACACTGTCCTCTTCCTCCAGGGCGGCGCCACCACGCAGTTCGCCGCCGCGCCGCTCAACCTCTGCAGCCCCGGCGACGTCGTCGATTACATCGTCACTGGATCTTGGGGCGACAAGGCCTTCAAAGAGGCCGCGAAATACTGTAACCCTAAATCGATCTGGAGCGGTAAATCGGAGAAATACACCAAAATCCCCAATTTCGATTCGCTCAGTCAAACCCCCGGCGCAAAATACCTCCACATTTGCGCCAATGAAACCATCCACGGCGTCGAATTCAAGACCTACCCTACCCCAGCGGGCGAGAACGAGGTGCTCGTCGCCGACATGTCGTCCAATTTCTGTTCCAAACCCGTCGACGTCACCAAATTCGGCATGATCTACGCCGGCGCGCAGAAGAACGTGGGTCCGTCGGGGGTCACCATCGTCATCGTGCGCTCCGATTTGATCGGAAACGCGCAGCCGATCACGCCGGTGATGCTGGACTACAAGATCCACGCCGACAACAATTCCCTCTACAACACGCCGCCGTGCTACGGCATCTACATGTGCGGGCTGGTGTTCGAGGATCTTGTGGAGCAGGGCGGCTTGGCAGCGGTGGAGAAGAATAACGTGAAGAAGGGGAGCCTTCTTTACGACGCCATTGATGGGAGCAAAGGGTTTTTCCGGTGCCCTGTGGAGAAGAGCGTGAGGTCGTTGATGAACGTGCCCTTCACGCTGGCTAAGCCGGAGCTGGAGGCTGAGTTTGTGAAGGAGGCGGCCAAGGAGAAGATGGTGCAGCTCAAGGGGCATAGGTCTGTAGGCGGAATGAGGGCTTCCATTTACAATGCGATGCCGTTGGCCGGAGTTGAGAAGCTGGTGGCGTTCATGAAGGATTTTCAGGCAAGGCATGATCATGCTTGAAACTTGGGTTCGTGGAGTTGTTTTTATTGTGCAATTTTTTATTGTGCAATGAGTTTTGCTTGTTTCTGTCTTCATTGGTTAAGGTTTATGAATTTAGGGGAAAGTCTTGTTTTTTCTGTCTGAAATAACAAGTAGATTTCAGATTTATGTTGTTATTTGAGTGATGGTATCATGGATTTTGTTGTTGGTGTATTTAGCCACCAACACTTGTATTTTTGTGACATCTTTTGCTCTACTAGTAATGTCAATTTATGAAATTGCTTATAATTCCAGTTTTATTACGCATGTCAAAAGTTTTTGCAGACCAAAAAACGGTTTGTGTCAACGTTAATAGTTTTGGTTGGGTTTGATGTCTATATCTTTCCTCTCTAAACTAAAATCTCAACTTGTTCATTGGGATTCTCTTTGAATGGGCTAAAAAGATATTTGATTCAATATCAGCAAAACTTTGGGAAATTCCTCATTCATGATGCAATAAGCCAACACACAATCAAATGGAAATAATGTCTGCCAGAGAAAAATACATGTTTACAGAATAAAATTACTAAGATGGGTTCAATCAGCAGCAACGACACGATAAAACATTGTAGCACGTATAAGGTCTGGACTTCTCCTCGAGTTCTTGAGCTGTTGGTAGTCTTTCCAATCTATACATGCTGCTGCTTCTAGCACAACAGAATAGGTACAAATTCCTGCAAACTCCTTCGTTGAATGGATACACTCTCTCAGGAATCCCCCTATATACCATCCCATTCCAACATCAATTTAACCATCTACCTAAAACTTGCATAACTCATATCTACTATGATCTCACTTTTCTTGCCAATCAATTATAGATTTCGATTATAGTATAACCCTTCTAATGAAAATGTCAAAGCAAGAAAGTGGTGAAGCTTAAGACATCAGGAAGGACAGAGTTAAGAGTGGACCTTAAATATACAATTCGCCGCCGTCTCACAAGCTCGTACGTGGTTTGATTAGTCATGATAAGGTAGCTGTTGATTAGAGATTTCAGTTATAGAGGGAGAGGCACCATTATTCTTCTTAAATATTTGAAATTTGAAGATAGGCAAACACAATAGCATGTATGTGCAATGAATTAAACATACCTATGAAAAAGGAGCAGCAGCATCAAGAATATTAGAGAAATTGACAGAGCAGCCAAGAGCATAATAAATATTATATCTGCCCACCTGAAGGAAATACATTTGAGTTATCAATCATGACAAGCTAAAAATACGAATAGAATGCCGTAACAGAAACGGCTTTTGGGGAATAGGAACAAGGGGGGACCTTTCCCACTATGATTTCTAGACCTGAGGGTTTGAATAAAAATGAAGTTAAGGATTCCCCAATTTTTAATAACTATCCCACTCATACCTCAATAAAATCAATCACTACTATGGAAGAATTTGAACTAAGAACCGCATTTTATATAAGTTTATACTGTGGAGGTTGGTTGAATTCCCCCCCCCCCCGGCCAAAAAAAGAAAAAGAAAAAAGAAAACAGACACAGGAAAGTAAGATGCTTTCTCAGGCATAATAAATAGCATCTATACATACCATGCCTTCAATATGTTAGACTTGAGGTATCCAATGTACAGTATGCTAGTCCAAAGGGACAGGGCTGTTTCTTCACATATGTACCACCTGTTGTACCATAAAAACAAATTTAACTAACGAGAACATGTTTGCATATTCAAATAATATATTTATATATTGAAAAAAGGAATCAACCAAGTATGGAACATTCGGCTGCTTAAATAAATGGAGCCTATCTTGAAAGAGAACACTTGTAGCAGGAAAAAAGTTCCCCCATCCACACCCCCAAACCGATACCTCTCCCATCCACCAATTCAAGTAAATCAAACAATTTGATGACATTATCTTGAATAAGACATATAAAGCAAGGACTAGAAACAATAATCAGAAATTATGAATTTGGAAAAAACACATAGCAGCACTAACCAAAAACGACAATGATTTCCCTGGCCTATGCATGTTCCAAGCCAAACACAGTGATGATCAAACTGAAGAATGCACTTCTTACAATCATGACAATGCTTTGCTCGTGGAGGCTACAAAAGAAATCCAATGGTGCTGAGATTTGAAATTTAAAACATTTGGAACAATTATTAAAACAGCATAAACTACAAAAAGCAAGAATCTGCATATACTCTACTCCCCAAAGATTGAGAAATAATCCCCCAAGCTCTTATTATGCAATAGCACCAATAAAGATAGAAGGAGCACTTTACGAGACCATCCAATGACAGAACTGTTTTCCATATTTCGATCAAGAATTTTTGTAGGTCATCAATCATAAGGGTACTTTGGAGAACCAATAAGCTGATGCATCCAGTTCAGTAGTTCTTATCCACTCTTTAAATACATTATATGCTTGGACCTACTAAAAGTATTTCTATCAAATATGTAGGAATCATGTATGCAAGACTCGAGCTTGGACAACTTGGTAATCCATCCTAACAGTTGTTATGAGCTTAAGAGAAAATAATTACAATTCAAACGCCCAATCGGAGCAACAGATAGATATTTGGAGGGGCTAGTAGTAGTGATTAGCGTCAAGAGAATTTCAGATTTTGCTTTATCTAAACATAAATGTCAGGATACCCCAAAAAAGAAGAGGACAAAATATTCTACCTGTAGGATGTTGCAGTAAGGGCAGGTCAAACTTCTGAAAAAACAATCATTACAAAGAGAGAATCAATCAGCAAAAGTTAGCTATATTTAAAATGCGTACGTGAAGCATATTCTGTTACAAAGTATGACAAGATAGTTGTAGATGCAACGTACATTCTAAAGCTTTAATGATTTAATTGTGATGAATTCAGTTAGCAGAAAACCACAAGTCATTAATTCAGGTATAATCAACACTAATTCTCAACCAAGCATCACTGCATCAGTTTTCATTTTCTCAAGGCACGTCTATGGTTTTCACCGCAGAAAATAAATAAGACACCACACATAAAGGAGTAGTATTATAAATGTATGTTGGCTGACCAAAATAAACCGTCTTTAGTTATTTATTTTCCATTGCTATCAAATAGCGACAGTGAAACACTGTTTCAAAAGGCGCATTAGCTCCAATCTAACAAGTAACAAATAAGGGTATTTAGTACTCCTAATTAGGCAAGTACAATGCTATTGAATGATACTTTATTTATTGAGATATCAGGATATAACTATCATGATCACATTTATGACAAGAATTGACAAATGTTGTTGTCATAAGTGTACCCATCACACAATCTAAAGCAAGTCAAACTAGTTCTTTATGATTTTGTGGGAGAGCAAATTGTTTAGGGTTTCCTTTTACACCGCATTGCACGTTGTTTCTCAGATATATTACAACATATATTATTTTCCAATGAGTTCTGACTTCCAAGCATGGGGAAACACTTATTAGCTTCAACTCACATGCAAAAATACAAGAATGATGAATGATTATATTTGTAAACCAGCACTCTGCACATACAAACATGCAAACTTGATTCTTTTATGGCGCATAATAATTAAAAATAGTAGTAGGTTTTCATAGAATTATTCAAAAAAAGAAAAAAGGTATGTAAAGTCAAACCTATACTAGTCCAGCAGGAATCTGGAACAAACATGAAGTTTTTTAACAAAAGTCTGGGTGGAATTTCATCAGAAGGTTCATGTTTAAGTATCATATTAAAGTCAGGCCACCTTCATTTCGTTTTCCCAAACTCTAAAAGGGACAAATCCTCATTAAAGTCCTTTTCAAGTTCCACAAAAGGAGTCATGCAGGTGACAGTAACTTAAGTCATCCACTCTAACAGTAGATCATTAAAAGGAGGCACATACGCAACAAATTGCAAAACAATTCCTTGTCTTGAACTGTGTAAAATATACAAAATATGCACGTACGTAGCTGATGACCCTTGCGGAGACAAACTCATTACTAACTTAGTCCAAGCAGTTGTATTTCCTCTGCGATTGTTCCTACCATCCACAGTGATAACAACATCGCCATTTTTGCTTGATGCTGGTTGTCTTTGCTTGAACATTATAACAAGACACAACAAAAACATGGCAATTGGTCAATTCACAACCAATACCATCCACATAGTTCCTGAGCTATTAATTTATAAATGACTCCTGCCTCTGGTGCTGATTTCATAAAAGGAATCAGAAAAGATTCTGCTTACTTTGAGGCTAATAATGTCTTTCTAGCTGCAGCGTCTCTATCATCAACGGCCTTCTGTATGCTATTTTGAGAGAAAGAAAAACACTGATGCTTTACCAATATAATTATGGATTAAGAGATCTGCTCCTCAGAAGAAGTTCCAAATACATATTTGAAACAGCCTTCTGAACATAATTTCTGAGCTATTAACTTATAAATTTTCTCATGCCACAATTTCATAGAAGAATCAGAAAGGATCCTGCTTACTTTGAGGCTAATAATGTCCTTCTAGCTGCAGCATCCTTTTCATCAATAGCCTTCTGAACATCAATTACATAGCTACATTTTCAAAGAAAAACAGGATATAGAGCTTTACTAATAAAGTCATGGAATAAGAGATCTACTTCTCAGAAGTTCTAAATAGATATTTGGAACCATGTGTAGTTTGTGAATTAATTACCCAGGAGATGTTCCGGCAGTAACAAAATACTGAACCAGTGTAGCTACAAACAATAATGCATACATAGCAGTGTACCTATGTTAAAAAGGGAAAGAGTAGTATGTTACAACCATCAAAATAGACATAAGAATGGAAAAATGACCAGTGATCTAAAAGCAAAGGCAAAAACATTTATGAATAGAACTAAAACTAAGAAATTTGGCAATTAATCTAATTCTCTAATTGGTACTCCAGTTTCAATAGCTGTGAATTTACCTCTGATAACTCTCATGCAGAACGAACACCAAAAGTATTTTAGTCAAACTTTTCATTTTATTGTGAAAGCTAGTGATGCCATATCTTTCACAAAGATTGTCCACAAAACTATCACAGAATCAATCACAAAGTTTCCAACATAAAAAGCATTACAAAAATGTATTCTGGCCGAATACATCATAAATAGCTTCCTCTGAGTCTGAGATCTTCTCTTCACTCCTGCTAGTTGAATGTTCTAGGTTAAATCCAATCTAAATAACTCAAGGAAGCCATGAGGACCTTAATTTTCCAATTCCATCTTAGTGGTAAATGCTTATGAAGAAAGGCCAACCGTAGGTATTGTTCCATCGAAGGCCCACCACAAGAATTAACGTCATTCAGGAGGCTGGAAAAGCCAGCTTCAAACTAAGATTTCTACTCAATAAGCTGGCCAGTCTCATTATGAGCAGTTAGAGGTTATCTGAGCTACAAAATCTTATTTAACCCCTATGATGGAAGCTCATATAGGCGATTGAACTCGATATCCTTGTCATTTCTTATAATCCAACAGAAACTTCTGAAGCTCATCAAACTAGTAATGCCAACACAAATTAAAGAATCCGAAGTTCCCTTCCGCAAATGTTAGCTATTACCATGCCCAATCACTCCACCAACTACGAATCAGACGCACACACTCAATTACACCATAATTGTGCCCAATTACACCCACTGACCTACAGGAAGAAGTTAAATATAGTCAAAGTATATCTACATTACCATGGGTCGTGTTTGGTCTTCTCAATTAAATCACGGTCGAACAAAAACAGTACCCCGGCAAATACTATATGCAGCAGCACCAAAGCTACTTTCAGAGAAATAGCAGATCGTCGGGCTAGAAACAGATTGAAAACCAAAATAATCAAAATCAGAAACAAAATCCCCAAATCAAATGAGAAAAAAATCTAAGTTGGAGAGAAACAGTAATAACCGGGGTCGGAAAAGCAGGGGAAGAGGCGGGAACATCGGTCGGCTGCGCGGCTCCACGTATCCCTGAGATAGCTGCCGCAAGATACGCCCATTGTTGTTTTCTCATACGCTGCTCATAACCTCAGCATTAGAAGGTTGTACTGAGCACTCCTTTAGTTGTACATAGCTGCTGCATCAATAGATAGATACACCATATATACATATATATATATATTATATTTATGAAGAGAGAGATAGACTGCGGCGTCTGAAACACTTGTACCAATAAATGAGAAATCTAATAGGCGAGAGGAGCTTCGCAAATCGCAATTATTAGTTGTTGCTTCATTAATTCTTATCAGCTATCTCCCTAACTTGGGCCCCACCAAATTTTAAATTCTACTTTCCTTACTGAAATCTCCACGTTGTCATGTGCATAATGTTATTAGCTACCTCAATATTTTTTATAACCTCATTTTACGAATTACTATCAGAATTCAGTAAATTAATTATTACTAAATGTAGTGTATAATAAAATATTAGATAAACCGTAATTTATAGTATAATAATATAAGATATGAAATAAACGGTACTTTCGTGTATAAATTTTTAGGTTGTTTATTAGTTGCAAATTTTCGATGTAATGGTTCGTTAATACTTGTTTTTTTTTCCCCCTAAATTTGGATTCAAATTATTTAAATTAAGTTCAATTTAAACTTGGTTGATTCAGTCAAAGTCTTGACAATTTCAATCCATCAGAAATCCAGTTAAATTAATGCAAACTTGTTCATGGTAAATTTTTATATTATTAAGTGGTATTATATGATAATAATCATTATGGATCATCAAAATACTTTCTAGTTTCTACTCACATTTATATCAAATGTACAAACAATAATCATTTACGTGTCGGTGTGCCAATGAGTCATTGACAACTAGCCAAAAGTTCCCCTTAAATTTTCTCATTTCTGGAGACAAATCAAATGGTTACCGAAGCACCAATTATAGTGTCGTTTTCACTAAAGAGTGATGCTAAATGGCCATATTATGGCCACCATATAAGATTAGATTAATTAATTTAAGTGTTAATTATTAAATAAAATATTAGTTGTAGTTAGTGGACGAATTAAAATGACTTGTCTACCCTCTACCTTATCTACGTTTTTTTTTTTATTATTATTATTATTATTATTCCTTAGACTCATATTTTTTAATTCCCTTTTGCCTTATCTTTTAAATTTTGAATTAAAGTTATACATCAATTATTATTTTTAGTTTCAATAAAACTAATAAATTAATATACATGCATGGGGAGTTTGTGCAACCCAAGTGTTCTCGTGCAACCTAACTACATCTCTATCTTTGTTATTTTTCTCTTCAAACAGTTTGGCCAAAAAACAAGAGATAGAAGAAATCGCATGAATGCCACAAAACAGACCCAAAAATTCTAACATATTGAATGCATATATGAAATAGCATGACACGTGACATTCCATGACAAGGTCTCTATAAAGTTCTCTGTGAAAGGTTTGCAGTTAATTGAAAAGTGACAACAGAAGTCCATCCCTACTAATGCTCGTTGCCCATATTCATTAGCATAATTCCCTACTCTAACGCACACGCAAATTAATTTATAAGCCGTGTCGAGTTAATTTCATGGTTGTCTTCTTTCTCAAATAGGATATACAACTTTAATTTTATGAAAGCATGGATGACATCATGCTTCTATAATTACATAATTAGTCGTGCTTGATTAATACAACATGCTTCTTTAATTACATAATATGCTTACGGAAATGTGATTTTCATATAAGTTGCTTCAACACGTACAATACAGAAGAGAGCCAAATACATTACATAGACTAAATACTTAGGAGATAGATTTTTGAAAGACGGGAAATATAATAGACCAAATATTTAGAAGAGTGATCTTTGAAATCAAAATAGACGTTGCTTGCACTAGAATCTGGGATTAGCACCATAGGGATATGGTTAGAACTTCATTCTTGATCCTTGTTTTCCTTAGCCAGCTTCACTTCTAAGAACAACTCGTATAACTTGTTGGGGATATTAATAGAAACAAACAATCACAGGATTCTCTGAAAGGCGTGTAATCACTTTCAGATCAAATCAATTTGGTTGTTCTACCAAATTATTCGATCGGATACAATTCAGAGATTGAGAAATTAAGTATGTGCTATGTTTGAGAGAAAAACGAACCAAAGAATGAGACCAAAAACGGGATGAACATGCAGTTTTCTTCTATTTTCACAAATTGCCAAATAGTGCCCTGGTCCCCGCTACCAGGGCCGCTACCTCCGGACCCCGTCCCTTAGGGGCTTCGCCCCTAAAATCATAATAAATTCAAATAAGCGTGCACTCCGCACCTCCAAACTTATATGATGTCTTATTATGACAATATTTATCAATTCAGTTAATCCGATTACACTAAAATATCCAACATAACTTCAGCAGATGGAGATTTTCCAACAATAAGCCTCCATTTTTCTGTCGTTGCTGGAAGACGACAAACGATGGAACAACTCGTTGACTTCATTCTTCAAATTTGTATTCTCTTATTTGAAGCGCTTGCACATGACTTCCAATCTTTCTGAGTGAAGGTTCATGAACACTCAACTTTATCTTCTTCTTTGATGTTACATAGGCTGTGGTAGATGCCTTTTATGAGCGACGTTCTTATTTGGTGTACTAATTTGAGGTCTTTTCGTTGGTGTGTTCTTCTTGAGTGGGGTTTGTTTTTGAGAGAATTACGAGAATGGAATAAATCTCACCACACTTGGTGAATTGTATATTGCCAGTATAAATAATGTGATGTACAACAATAGATCCGTAAAGCATGGATCAAATCATATCTCTATAAGGAAGAAATCTAATCTAATTAATAATAAAAGATAATGAAGGATTCATTCCATATTTATCTTAACACCCCCCGTCAAGCGCTGCGTGGGATGAAGCGCGACACAAAGCTTGGACCGAAGAAGTTCGAAAACCGGACGAGGAAAACTCTTTGTGAAGATGTCAGCGAGCTGTAGAGGAGAAGGGACAAACTTGGTGAGAAGTTTGCCGGCAGTGACGAGATCTCGAACGAAGTGGCAATCAATATCAATATGCTTGGCACGTTTGTGCGAAATGGGATTCTGGCTGAGGAAGATAGCGCTTTTGTTATCACATAATAGCACCGGCTGCGAGGCAAGGGGAACGCGAAGTTCTTTGAGCAGATGAGAGAGCCAAACAACTTCAGACGCGGCGTTGGCAAGGGCGCGATACTCGGATTCGCAGCTGGAGCGAGAGACGGTGGGTTGCTTCTTGGCGCTCCAGGAAACAAGATTACTGCCGAGGAAGAGAGCTTACCCATACGTGGAACGGCGAGTGTCAAGACAACGAGCCCAGTCGGCGTCAGAATATGCGGTGATGGTCAGTGTAGTACTCCGGTTGAAGATGAGGCCATGGTGCATAGTTCCTTTAACATAGCGCAAGATACGTTTGACGGCCTCAAAGTGAGTGACGGTGGGGGAGTGGAGAAACTGACTGACTTGATTAACGGCGTAGGACAAGTCGGGACGGCTGATCGTCAAGTATTGTAAGGCACCGACAAGCGAACGATAGAGTGTGGGGTCCCGGAACGGGGAACCAGAGCGGAGTAAGCATGCCCCAGGCGCCAATGGTGTCGAGACGGGCTTGCACTCTAACATTTGGGCACGATCAAGAATGTCATGTGCGTACTTAGCTTGCCCAACAAAGATGCCGTTCGACTGAGGAGTAATTTCGAGACCAAGGAAGTAGTTTAGGGCACCAAGATCCTTGAGAGCTAACTCTTTGCCGGCGGTGGAGATGAAGGTACGGAGCATCGAGGCATTGTTGCCGGTGATAATGATGTCGTCAACGTACAGAAGAAGATAGAGGCAGGAGGATCCTTGGTGGAGGAAGAAAAGCGATGTGTCACAGCGACTTTGCCGGAAGCCAAGGGATAGGAGAAATGAGCTGAAGCGTTGGTACCAAGCGAGAGGAGCTTGGCGAAGACCGTACAAGGCTTTCCGAAGACGACACACATGAGAGGGGCGCTGAGGATCGACGAAGCCCGGGGGCTGAGCCATGTACACCGGTTTGGAAAGAGCACCGTTGAGGAATGCGTTTTTGATGTCGAGCTGGTGCAAGGGCCATTTGTGGGAGACAGAGAGCGCGAGGATCACGCGAACTGTAGCGGCACGAACGACGGGGCTGAAAGTGTGATGAAAGTCGGATCCCGGGACCTGTGTGAAACCTTGAGCAACGAGGCGAGCTTTGTAGCGATCAATGGAACCATCGGAGTGATACTTAGTGCAAAAGACCCATTTAGAGCCCACAATATTGGTGTTGGGGGGCGGAGGAACGAGATCCCAGGTTTTGTTGTTCCGCAGAGCATCCATTTCTTCATGCATAGCGGACAGCCAATGAGGATGACGAGCTGCGGATTTGAAACCACGAGGCTCAGTGGTGGCAGCTAAAGCCGACAGTAGAGGAGAGACCGTGGCAAGGTGCGCGGGGTATCGTGGTCGAAAGATGCCAGCCTTAGCCCGAGTGACCATGGGGTGAGTAGAGACGGCAGCGGCTGCTCGAGGTGCAGGAGATGGAGCAGCAGGCTGCTGGTCCGGAGCAGGTTGCGGGTCCGGAGCAGGCTGTTGGACTGGGAGCGCACGCGGGGGTAAAGGAGCATCCGAAGTACAGGGGATACATGGCGAGGAGGGGAGAGCAGTTGGTGCAGAGACCGGCTGTGGTGATGAAGGAGTAGAGACGGGCTGAGCAAGGTCTGTGTCGATGAACGACGTGATATCCAGAGGGCGGCGAGAGATTGTCGCTTGGGACGCAGCCAAAGGGAAGAGAAGCTCATCGAATTGAGCGTGTCTCGTAATGTAAGTGCGAGCATTGGAAGGATCGTAGCACCGAAAACCCTTGTGGAGAGAACTGTAGCCCAAGAATATACACGGGGCACTACGAGGTGCGAGCTTGTGCGGCGAGTAGTCCCGTAAGTAAGGAAATACCCGGCAGCCAAATGGTTTGAAGGCAGGATAATAGGGAATGCTTCCAAATAGGACCTCAAATGGTGACTTGTCATGGAGAAGTGTGGATGGCAGCCGATTGATGATGTAGGTGGCAGCAGCAAAAGCATCGAACCAGAAGGAAGCCGGAACATGTGCATGAAATAGCATTGAGAGCCATGCTTCGGTAATATGGCGATGCTTCCGTTCGGCGCGACCGTTTTGTTGAGGCGTGTAGGGACATGAGATACGATGTTGGATACCATTTGAATCAAGAAAGCTGCGAACCCGTGAGTTAACAAATTCGGAACCACCATCACTTTGAAGTTGTTTAAGAGGTGCAGAGAATTGAGTGCACACAAACTTATGGAACTTGATGAAAACTTCATAAAACTCGGACTTGGCACGTAGAGGATAAATCCATGTGAAACGAGAGAAGTCATCGACAAAGATAACATAATAACGATAGCCATTAACAGAGATAATAGGAGCAGGACCCCATAAATCACAATGAACCAATTCCAAAACAGTAGTAGCAATTTTATCATTAAGTGAAAAACTGAGTTTCTTGCTCTTAGCTAACTGACATGAAGAGCAAAGATGAGGGGAAGGTAAAACTGAAGTAACGGATAAGTGTCCCAGCTTATTAAGAAGCGAAATAATTGAAAAAGGAACATGCCCAAGACGAAGGTGCCAAAGATCGTAGCTTGCTCTCGATCGTTGAGAGGTGACAGCCGCAAGGAGAGCAGGAGAGCCACGATCAAGGACGTACAACCCACGGTCACATCGGCCTTGTGCTATCGGCTGCTTTGTTGCTCGATTCTGAATAACAAATGACCGGTCAGAGAACAACACATCAACAGGATAGTCATTAGTCAACTTGCTGATCGAGAGCAAGTTTTTGGTGATATGAGGAACCACGAGAACATTAAGAAGGTGAACATTATCATTGAGTAAAGTTGAACCAGTGTGAGATATGGGCAATAGATTACCGTTACCAACGACAACAGAACCTTGACCATTATAAGGGTGAACATTATCAAGGCTGGAAGAGTCGACAGCCATGTGAGCCGAGGCACCAGAGTCGATATACCAGTCAGAGGGGCCGGAGACATTGCAGGATGAGTGGAAAGCCTCGGCAAGATTAGCATGAGTGGTTGGTGCGCGGCCAAGAAATTGAGGGCACTTGTCGGCATAGTGTTCGCCGCGGCAGACTTGGCAACGAGGTTTGCGAAAATTGCTACGGCCACCCGAGGAGGTCCCGCGGCTGCCACGACCACCGGAGGGAGAACCACGACCAGACGGGGAATAAGGTCCGTGCGGTCGAGAGGAGGAGCGCCAGGAGGTCTGTGAGCGAGGGGCAGTGGATGCCATGAATGCGACGGGAGCGGCAGAAGGAGTGTCTATAGCAGTGGTCATGAGCTCGAATTGAATGGCCTGATGAAGTAATGTAGAGAAGGTAGGAACAGGAGACATCGACATGCGTGTGTCGGCAAAGCTTGCGAACGCGGCGCCGAGACCACGAAGGAACCAATGACTTTTGTCGGAGTCATCGACAGGACGACCAATGGCAGACAGCTGGTCACAAAGGCTCTTGAATTTAGCCCCGTATTCCTTGACTGTAAGAGAGCCGCGGCGGAGGGAGAGAAGTTCCTCCCGAAGTTGGTGCACACGAGAGACGGAGGAGTGGGAGAAAGCGGATTCGAGGGCAAGCCAGGCTGATCGAGCAGTCGTGCATTCAACGACTTCGGCCATGGACTCTTCAGTGAGAGTAGAGAAAAGAACGCCGAGGAGTTTCTGATCGGTCGTGCGCCATTCAAGGTAAGCGGGATTCGGGGAAGAAGAGTCATCGACAGTTGAAACTGTGGCCGCAGGCGGATCGGTGCCGTCGACATGGTGAAGCAGGTCGAAGCTGGTGAGCATGGGTATTACTTGACGTTTCCAGAGAAGGTAATTCGAGGATGAGAGTTTGATGGTGATCATATGGATCATAGTGGCGATTGGGACTGAATCAGTAGCCATGGGAGAAGAGAGGGACGACGAAGAGAGAGTTTGAGGTGGGCGGCTGCTGTGTAGGGTTAGGGTTTTCACGGTGGTTGCTTTGATACCATGAGAGAATTACGAGAATGGAATAAATCTCACCACACTTGGTGAATTGTATATTGCCAGTATAAATAATGTGATGTACAACAATAGATCCGTAAAGCATGGATCAAATCATATCTCTATAAGGAAGAAATCTAATCTAATTAATAATAAAAGATAATGAAGGATTCATTCCATATTTATCTTAACAGTTTTAGGCTTTTATGATCTATCATTGTTAAAGATGGAGACTGTTTGTTGTGAAGAGAAGAGAATTCACCCATTTTGTAGTGAAAATGGAGATTGTTTTTATACATAACAATTAATTATATTTCTTTTGAGATGTCCAATAAATTAATGTTATTTAATTAGATAGTCTTTTAGAGAAAAGAGGGGAGGCGTATCATTAGTTATTGGCGGTGGCAAAAAAATTGGATATTTCTCTTCCAACAAAATAGCTATGGACATGGATAAACTCGTGTAGCAAAAGACAACCACTTGGACAATAAGAAATCAGTTTGGATAAATGTCATGAAGCATTTCACTAAGGATAGCTAATTCGGGAAACTGTGGTTAGGGAAGAGGATTTAGAAGTGAGAATAGAGAAAAAGCGTATTCATTCGTTTGTGACTTGACATTATTCGGTAGGCCATTATACATAATAATGATATACCAAAAGAAAGACCTTGAAGGGTCATGCATAGTTATTCAAAAAGCTCCCGACAAACCCGAGTTAAATATTTGTTAATACATAATCACATAAAATGTCTCAAAACATAATCAGTATTTGTAGCGAAATAGATTAATCAGTATATGTGTATGGAGACACATACCCTACTATGATATTTAACTTAGGTCGGCAAAAAGCTCCATCTCCATACTCTATTTTCAATCACGACTCAACCTACACATTTATAAATATATGCAGAGTTAAGTAAACAAGTATTTAGTACGTACTTGCCAAAACTATATACATCTTTATCAAATTATTGCCAAGCCAGCCTTCAGTGTCTTAAGATATGAGCATACTCACCTAAATGCTTGTATTTATAAAAATAGTCACCATTTTGCATAAATAGTCCGCATAGATATTTTAATATCATTAATAACCATATTAGTAACATCGTGCTGAGAGGGAGGCATCCCTCTATAGATACGGTGATCGACCAACCCGCTAGATAACACACGATTACGAGAGTGTACACTAATTTCAGCAGGATTTGCGATCTCGTACGAAATCCGAAGTCGATTAACATCAGATAGGCATTACTAATAAAGCTCAAAAATATTATTTATATTCGAAAGTCTAATGTTATTTCTTTTATAAGAGGTGATAATTCAGAATATGAATCTCAGCATCACTTCTAATTAAAAAATAAGGTAAAATTCAAAACTTTATCTACAACTAACTTTTATTTACTAAGGGCAGCGTTAACGCTGCCCCCATTTCCGCCGGAACTGGAGGCCGCCGGGTTGGGGCTGGGTTGGGGACGAAA
>JAYDZE010545224.1:0-50623 GCA_034509125.1 Monilaria moniliformis | reverse complement strand
GGATTTTTCCTAAAATCGTGGGATTTTTTTGTACAGTTATGCCCTTTAATGATGTTTGTATAAAACAATAATGATATGTTTTTTCCTACAATCTAGTCCGTCCAATTCCAGATCCTAGGGTGTATATTAGTTCTTAGTTATGCATCTAAGAGGTATTATATATATATATATAAGGAAAAGCGTATTATTATATCTAATTTTGGAAATTCTATTTCAATACTAACAACCTTATAAGCTAATGTAGCTCACCCCTATATTTCATTTTCCTACTAGTCAGATATTGTTTGTGTCTCATCAAGCATTGAACACATGTTGGTCGAGTCACTAGCAAATTGAGTAAGTATTTAAATGAGTTAGTATCGTGGCATGTCAAGATTTTGTAAAACGAATAGTTGAATGTCTTTTAATACTATATAAACGATAATATAAATGCATCTCTCTGGTTGGTCTAGACCATTCCTATGATGGTCATTATTCGAATAAAAGAAAAATACCCACCAGAATCACATCTTTTGAAATAAGTAAAAACATTTTCTGTAGTGACATCACTTATTTGTTTATTCAGTAATCGAGTGTGGGTGTTACAAGAAGGACCGTTGCCATGAATTATGTATTATTTTTTCCTTTCTAAGGTAAAGATGTTTTTTATTTTGGACTCTTAATATAAGAGGTGTGCAGACCAAGTGGAGAATGTAAAATATATTTGGTCTGCCAATAGGACATTTTTGTCGAACACTTTGTGAGTGTTCGACAATAAAATTGATAGGCAAGCCAAAAACACTTCCATCGAATAAGGATGAAATGAGAACTGCCCTTGACAGTTAGTTTAACTGAATGGGTGCCGCGAAAATTATGTTTTGATGGAAAACGTTTATGTATAGGCACTGACACACAATTTGAATCCCTATTCTCGGCGTCTTCATACATACTGAATACACCATCAATTCAGAAAACGTAAGAGGATAGAAGCATCTATTTTTGGGCATGCATCTCGTGCTCCTCACATTGAATAATCGACGCATATTAATGGCTGGAGATTTAAGGTACGCTTCTGCTTCACTTGTTAACGATTTCATTAGCTCTTGAGAACTCATACGGTTTATGGAATTCTTACATGAAAGGTACCAATTAACTCACTATAGTAATAGTTAGATATGAGGTGTAAGACATTAGGATAAGGAAGAAAATGAAGCGTAGAGTTGAGATTCTAGAAATTGAAGAACTTAGCAACATGTTGAACAAATGCCTTGTTTCCTAGCACAACCAATTTATTAGTTTTTTTTTCATTTTATTAAATTAAATGACTAAGTGACTTATAGAAAGAATAACAATACAAAGTTCTTATCCAGCTCAAAATGATAGCTATAGTAGAGCATTTTCGAGATGTAGTGTTAAATGGTAGAGTAGATAATTTATCCTAGTATGTTTATATAGAGTTTTTTCTCTTATGTATATATATAAATCCTTGTAATAAATTACTGTAACATTCAATCGATGTTTCTTGAAAGTGGGCTCATGCATAGTGCATGCGGTCAGGCCGGATCCAGTCCGGTCCGGTCCGGATCCTGAATTGTTTTTTTTTAATCATTAAACTAGTTAACTTTTATATACCATAACTTTTAACATAATCACTTTTAGTCTTAATAATAGTAACTTTTATTCATAACAACATTAACTTTCACAATAAGTGTTACTCTAATTCATAACAAATGTAACTTTAATAAAATAGGGTTCGAGTTCGGATCGGTTCGGGTTTGGGTTCGGGTTTGGGTTCAGGTTCGGGTTTGCGGCTAAATTCGGGTCGAGTCGGGTCCGGGCTTACCGTATAGTGCGCGCGGCCAAGTATTTTTCTTCTTGAAATGTACATGTTAGAGATCTATCGGATATCGTTGCACAATTTATGTATCTAAAGTCCTTTATTTAGAAATAGTATTGTTTGTCATGTTTGATGATGGTTTGATTGTGTCTTTATATTGTACAAAATATTTTCTTAAATTTCATGAGTAAATTTTAAGAGGCAATTGTCAAATATCTCCATTATTGTTTGCTTTCAACGTCGACAAAGTATGATACATATTTTCAAGTAGTAAGCTATGTATCTCAACAATTTAACTACTTAATACGATAAAAACAATGACAAATCTATGTAATTGAACTACTTAATACTATGACAAAATTAATTTTTTACATAATTTCTAATCCAGCTCATTGCTAATAAAAGAATACAAATTGAATTTCAATTAATTTGGACAGTTAAAAAAAATTATTAGAAAATCTAAAATAAATCTTTGCAACCACATTATATAGAAGACTTTCAAAAAGAGAATGACATTATGCGGACGCCATACCAGAACGAGGCCATTAATATATAGGTTAATTGTCATTTATATCACGAAGTTGCGTTGATTTCTAGTCAGTCCCACAAGATTTTAAAACGGAATTTCAAATCATGAAATTTTAATTTTTTGCATCTGTCCCAGGATGATTTTTTCCGGGCATGTGTATTAATTTTGATGAGGTGGCGCGTACATGTACTAAACGACGCCATTTTTGTTTAAGAAGCTAAAAAAAGATTTAGAAAATAAAACCTGTCTCTTTTTCCTCTCATCTCCTCTCTCTCTCTCTTTTCCCCAAACAATGGCGGCATCCACTCTACCAAACCCTACCATCCTATCTCTTTTGAAGCTCAGTCGCCGCCGCCATCTCCTCCGCCACCCCCGCTTCCTCTACCTCCAGTCGTCGCCAACTTGGCGACTTCCCCTTCTCCATACAAGTATACTCCTTCAATAGAGCCACCCAATTCCGCCTATGAGTGCCACTTCCTCCTTACAGACGAGCTATTCGACGACGACTATTCAAGCCCCTCAAATGCCCTCATAAGAACGCACACTTAAACAACTAAAATTCAAAGCAATCAGACTAATAAGATGCAGAGCACATAAGGACGCACACTTAAACAAGTTGTGCATTACTTATGCCCATCGAGGGCTCCGCGTTTAGGGTATGTATGTTATCTACTTGGTGTGTGAGTAGTGATTCGAGGATGAGGGGTTGCGTTGGTATTAGGTTTGGGTTTGGTATTGGGCTCCGACGACCTTGTCTCGGATAAGGAATAGAGGGAGGTGCACCGACGCTTCTCGCGGGAGGATGAAGGAGATAAATTGAAAATTTAAGGAGTTTTTATTTTGAGATTGGGGATGTTATTGATGATTTGTAGACGAAGCAATAGTCGAGAGAGTGGCGAGAGATGGAGTTGGAGGGGATCCGAGGACGCCAGATCTGGACTGGCTACAGACGGTTTGGTAGAGGGTGGTGGAGAGGACGAGATTGGGGTTGGAGGAGGGTTTCGAAAAGAAATGAAAAAGAAAAGAAAAGAAAATTTCTTATTTTAGTCAAACGACATTGCTTTGAGCATCACTAAATGACATCGTTTTGTTTATCGGACATTTTGTCCACATATGAAATTTCGGCTGTCACATCGCTACCTATTTCACCGAAAATTCCACGGGTGAGATAATTGCTAAAAGTTGAAACTTTGTGACTTTAAATTCAATTTTGAAATCTTGTGAAACTGACCAGAAGTCAACGTTACGTGGTGATTTAGATGATAATTTATCCTAATATATGCAAAGGTAAGCAATAATTGAATAATTGTTGGTGAAGATTTTTTTTTTTTTGTAATTTGTGTTTCTTAAGGGTGCAAAATGCGAATTGAATAACATATTACACATAAAAGTTTGGGTTCGTCACTAAACTATTCCAACTTTAGGGGCAAATTGAAAATCTCACATTCTCCCTCATTATAATATCATAAGATCTCCCTCAAATCACAAATTCTTTGGCTATTTGTTTGCGAAATATTGTATTAATAGATTTGGCGAACTTTACCCTAACCCTAAATCTGCATCTCTTCCGCAATTAAGATTTCATCGTTTTACCTCAGCTATAATTCTGTTCGTTAACCCTAATTCCAGCGACTATGGCCGGTGATTCGATTGAACCAACGCGTCGCAAGCACCACCGATCCTCCTCCACCGACGACGCGGAGGAGCGATCGAAACGCCGCAAACATCGCCATCACCACCGGCATCGCCATCACCACCACCGCCACCGGAGCAGCAAAGAAAAGGAAGAAACGACCGAGCTGAGAGAATTGGAAGGTGAAAGAATCGATGATGCTGAGGTTGAAGAAATGAAATTGGAAAGCACTACCGTGGACGGTGGAGGTTCTTTGGGCGAAATTACGGTGAAGCATAAATCTGATTTCGCCGGGTTGGATTATGAGATGGAGGAAGGCGAGATTGTGGAGGATGATGGTTTGGTTGATTTTGTTAATGAGGATTCTGACAAGTCGAAGAAGAATTCACATTCAGATGTTGAGTTTGGGGAAATTAAGAAGAATTCGCAATCGGATGTTGAGTTTGGGGAAATTAAGACGAACGGATGTGATGATTTTAACATGGTGTGTTCAGATCCCCCTTGCTCTATCTCTACAATTTTTGTTCATCCATTCTTGTATTTATTGCTTCATGGGGTCTATAGGCTCTTTGGATATCTGTTGCATACGTTTGTTTCATGAACATGGTTTTTGTGTTTTCTTATAGCATTGTCTTCCAATTTGTATATGAAATTTCCACATGGCCCACTGTTACCAAAGTTTTCTAGTTCTTTGGAACTCGGATATCATGAGCTCCCATGACTTCCTTATATAGTTGTTGCAACGAGTTTCTGATCAAATTTGTAGTGATAGGAAGATGTTCTGCTTTCATGCAAATAATCTTGCCGTGTTACATGGATCCGGCAAATTTTATGATAAGGGAGCCTTGCACCCCGTAATTACATTTTGGTGTCAGGCAAAGTTCCCTTAGGCGTTTCCACTTTCCAGAAGACTGAAATGATGGCTTTGAATTGATTGTAAGACTTGGTTACATGTACAGAACTTATTTTGCAAGCATTGTTAGTTATGTAGATTTTGGCTTGTTGAGTAATGTTCCTTTCATATTGTTTCTTTTTCAGGGAGTTAATGGAGACAGTCTGGAAGCAGTTGATAAAAAATTTCAAAAATTGGGGAAGTACACAACAGATAGCAAAGAAAGTGGTGAGATAGATCAGGAGAGATTATCTAATTCCGTGGGTCTTGCAAATGGTGGTTATGAACATAAATATCAGGAAGTGGATAGTACACGTTTCTCTAGAGATGATAAGCAGACTTGCAACTTTGTTAATGTAGTTGATCGAACAAGTTTGAGGAAATCTTCATCTTCCAGGAAAGTGCCTGGGGCCGGATCCCACTCTCATGAAACTCACCTGAAAGAAAGATCATGTAGTAACCTATTGAGGTCACCTGAATTGTCTAGGGGAAGGTCCCAGTCCCGAAGTATTGTACGTGAAGCTTCCGTGGAGGACCCCTATTGTAGGGAGAGGAAACATCGGAGTGGGTCTGATGATGAACGTGCTGCTAGAGATGCCAAACCCTACAGACACAGCAGTAGGGACATCAGGGATAGAGAACAGGAGCGAAACTCTAGCAGCAGATATAAGGAGAGAGTAGAAAGACGTTATAGCAGGGAGGATCGGGACACATACAGAGAGGGCAGCAGTGAGAGGGATTGGGACAGAGATAGAATTAGAGACAAAGAAAGGATGGAGGAGGACATGGGAAGAGAAAGAGAAAGAGAAAGAGAAAGAGAAAGAGAAAGAAACAGACTTCGAGACAGATACCGAGGAGAGAGGGAACAAGATAGGGATAGGAGGAGTGGGAGTGGGAGGGAGAGGGAGAGAGACAGGGATCGCGTAAGAGAAGACCAGATCAGGGATCGGGAAAGAGATCGACAAGGGGTTAGAGATGACAGAAGGGCTAGAAGCAGGGATAACAATATTGATCGATTGAGCAGACGCCAGAAATATGAGAAGGGTGAAGATGCATATAGAGATAGGGTTAATGAATCCAGAAGTGATTGTGAAAATGGGAGATCTAAAGATAAACAGGGCAACAAGAAGTTGGAGAGGTATATAGTCCTTTATAAGAAATTTAGTTGATATGATGATTCTTTTTCTTCATCACCTTCTAAAATTGTTCGTTTTGTGCTTTGGGTGGTCACAGAGAAGATGACAGGCAAGAAGACTATCAAGAAAAGATCGCAGTGCAACTTGCCGAGCAGGAAGAGGACGATCTTGAGAGAATCAAGGAGGAAAGTAGGAGGCGAAGGCAAGCTATCCTTGAAAAGTACAAAAACAAACAGCAAAAACCTGAAACCCATTTACACGGTATTGGAAAAGATAATATGTGCTTACCCCTATCGTTATTTGCTAACATTAGTATTTCTCTAGCTGTTTGGCAAATAGTTGAGCTTGAGCTTCACAGGGAGCAACACTTGCTCAATATTATGTCACTTCTATGTGCTCTTTTATGGCATTTTCATAAGTTATCTGGTATTTAATAGTTCATCATATGTATAAATTCAAGATAAAGATGGACTTGTGAAATAGAAGTATTTGCTAGCATATTATGGATGCTGTCTATGCTGGATTATAATTGAATTATCTTAAAGCCTATTCTCTTTATATGTTGAAATTTAACATCATACTCTTGAACTTTCTGATGGTTTGTCATTATGACAGCATGGTCACTTCTCCTATATGGATGTTAAATATGTTGTTGGATGTTTGCTTCTTTTCTTCTTGTAATGATATGTTAGGCTAATTTTTGCATCTTACGTGCCAGTAGTGGATGCAGTTGGGGAGTCATCAGCACAAGCAGCATCTGCTGAAGTTCTACCGGAAAACTCTGGCAATCAGGCTGAAGGAGCAGATGATTATGTTCCTGAACCGTCCTTTGCTGTGGGGAAATCGCCTTCGCAAAATGGTCTTTCAACTGTTGGGATGCCCGCTGGAACTGGCGGGCTAGGAGAGGGTACCCCTAAGGTATTTTTCTTGCCCGTGAATTCAAGCTTTTTATGTTTACTATCAGCAATTATGCAAGTTACACTTGCTGCTTGTTTCTTATATAAAAGGTCATCGAAGGGGTTCATATTGTCTTCATATCATGAATGACACTTTTTGCTGGTTGTATGTAGTCTTTATATTGTAATATAATGTCAAAGAATGATGAGTTTCTTTATGGAATTGTTGCAGAGCGAGAGATCCGATGATATGTTTTGCGATGATATATTTGGAGAATCACCTGCTGGAATTCGTAAAACGGTTAGTCTTGGGGTGTTTTCTTTTTTTTTGTTTTTATGAGCTTTTATTTTCGTTGAAGTTATGTTGATTATTTAGCCCCCGGAATCTTCCCCATGCTGTAGCTGTTCTATGTGCTTCTCTGTTAGGAGCCATTTGTTGCTTCTCTTATTTGAATCATACGCTTATTCAGGGTAAAGGGGATGGTATAGCTGTTGAAAAGAGTGGACTAAATGACAATTGGGATGATGCCGAAGGTTACTATGGTATGTGCCTGACCACTAATATCTCTATTCTCTATGCATTATATCTGTATCCATGTATTTCTAATGATCTATGATATTATCTTAGTGTTGCTTTTGGCTTGGTTAAATAACTATTGCCTGGTAACAGATGCTTTTTTGTAACTCGAAACATATTGCACTTGGGGAAAGAATTGGACTTTTGGTGGAGCTGGGTTTGATGAAGTCTCATTTTGGAAATGATTTAGAGTAGTGCCAAACCCCATGGTGTATATGCCTATTTGTATTCGTCTATCTACACTATTTATGCAAGTGTAACTTTTCAGTTGGACTTTTTCTAATTGTAGTCTCATTATTGGCGACCAGGCTACCGTTTTGGGGAAGTACTTGATGGACGTTATGAGATAATAGCTGCCCATGGAAAAGGTGTATTTTCAACCGTTGTTCGAGCAAAGGATCTAAAGGCCAAGCCTGGTGATGTTGAAGAAGTAGCAATCAAAATTATACGCAATAATGAAACAATGCGAGTATCTCTCTTTTTTCCTTTTATTTAGCTCTAAATGGTTGTGATCATTGGAAGCCCTGTGCTAACCATCTTAAATATTCTTGTTTTGTATTCAAATACAGGTATAAGGCAGGTATGGAAGAGTTGGTCATATTGAAGAAGTTAGTCGGTGCTGACCCTGAGAGCAAGCGCCATTGTGTTCGTTTTCTTTCTACCTTCAAGTACCGGAATCATCTATGCTTAGTTTTTGAGTCTCTTCATATGAATTTACGAGAAGTTCTGAAGAAATTTGGTCGTAATATTGGTCTGAAGCTTACAGCTGTGAGGGCATATGCTAAGCAACTATTCATAGCATTGAAACATCTGAAAAATTGCGGTGTTCTTCATTGTGATATCAAACCAGATAATATGCTGGTACGCAGGCAGCATCCTCTTCTTTTGTTTTCTAATAAAGTTTTAGCTTTTCTGTATACTATTTTGAATTTCTTCATTGTGATTAGTGTGATTTCTTTCTCTAGGTGAATGAAGCAAAAAACGTATTGAAGCTTTGCGACTTTGGTAATGCCATGTTTGCTGGTAAAAATGAAATCACGCCCTATCTTGTTAGCCGTTTTTATCGTGCCCCTGAGATAAGTAAGTGTGACGCTATTTGCAATGTAATATTGCTTTCTTTTGATTAACTTTTCTTGTGATTAATCGTGTTTATTTCTCTTTGTCTTCAGTTCTAGGACTATCATATGACCATCCTATGGATATTTGGTCAGTTGGTTGCTGTTTGTTTGAGCTTTACACCGGGAAGGTCCTTTTTCCTGGTGCTACTAACAATGACATGCTTCGCCTTCACATGGAATTGAAAGGTCCTTTCCCGAAGAAGATGCTTCGTAAGGTAAGTATGAGGTTTGATTATTTGTGCTGGGGCAAGTCTGATGCCCCTTGTTTTTTGTGTGTTGTCATTTGATGGTCATAGGTCCTTACTTGCTACTTCTTTGCAGGGAGCATTTACTGATCAGCACTTTGACCAGGATCTAAATTTTCTTGCATCAGAAGAGGATCCAGTCTCAAAAAAGGTTGGTATGCTACTTTTGGATAGCTTTGCTATCTCTATAGATGATACTCCACTTTCATGTTGTTTATAATGGATCTTAGCTTTTGTTGAATTTTTACTCTGTTTTCGCAGCCAATAAGGAGGCTGATTGTGAATATCAAGCCAAAAGACTTTGGCACATTAATTTCTGGATCTCCTGGTGAGGATCCGAAAATGGTTGCTAATTTTAGAGAGCTCATGGAAAAGATATTTGTCTTGGATCCAGATAAGAGGTTGAATGTATCACAGGCCTTGGGCCACCCTTTTATCACGGGCAAGTGAACCATGATGCTGGTTTCTGACTACAGAACTGCTGTTGCATTAGATACTTATGAATTTTGGTCTCATCTCAATACTAAATTATCTAATTGGACATTTATCTGTCTTTGTCTTCTGTCTGGGAGCGAGAATTCAGGAGACAATGAATGGGGCATGGTTGGAGTTCTTAGAGATGATCTTGGGGAAGGCTGTTATCGTGGAGTTCTTTCCATGGATTGTTTTCTGTTTCTATTGTAAGAAACTCACTGAAGGCGTTTCTTTGTTTGTACTAATTTTTAATGATGACAATCAAGAAAGCTTTACAAATCATTGTTTTCCAGTGATTTTCGGGTTTACTTTTACTCTGGATCTGGTATTATCAGTTACATTGGAGGCATTAGTTTCCTCAGTATAGAGAATGGGATACCATTGCCTCAACCTATACATATGAATATTTATGATGTGCTTTATCTTGAGAGTTGGTATAGACTTTCCATGTCCATGTCCTGATACCATACATTTTCTATCTCTTTAAATAATTATCCCAGGTGGTTTGCTTATTGTTGTTTAGGTTATTCTCTGCTTTATTTTATTTCTATACTCTACGGTAGACCTTTTGGTTCTGGAGAGTCTAATCTAATCTTTCATTCAGGACTCTTCTTATGCTATGAGGAAACTGTTCAATGCTTTAGATGATTAAAGGCACTCTGGAGAAGGTACCTTGGTTTGTTTCTTAGGAGTTTATGTGGTGCCTTTGAGAACTAACCAATTTGAATATGAATTACACTAATGAATATGACTTTTATTATTCACATTGGTTTGGATAGTCGAGTTCATGAATGGTAAATTTGACTGCCTTGTGCTCATGTATGTTCAAAATGTCTCAGAGCCGTAAGGTATTGCATACAAGAAAACCATACTTTCCCATCTCTGTGATTTGTCTATTAGCATCTGGAAGTTCAGATGAATGCTTGCTAGTAAATTCTTCGCTGGTCTACTGTGCTTTTTGTTGCACCATATGTGCCTCGAATTAACTTTGTGTATGTGCTTGTTTGTTGCTTCTGCTTGAGAACTTTAAAATTATGTACCTTGAGGTTGGCATATATCTGATCCATGGTTTGGTTGTTCTGGAGGACTGTATGCCCGGGAGATGTTTGGATGCTGCTCTGAAGTATGATAGAACTCGAGTAAGTTATCCAGTTTGATATTTCTATGTTATTTTTTTTCTGATTTTATCTTCATCTTTCTCCGTTGGTGGGGGGAGGGTGTTTGGTAATGTACCATATTCATTTAGTCATTCCGATACTTTATTATGACATGTGTCTGTTGTGTTTGTAGGTTTGAGCATCTCCCCTTGACACTGGTGAGTGACCTCTGTGTTCCCTTGTTTTTGGTCTCTTTTTTTGCTGTTAATCTGGTTTGTGATGCTAAGACGTCCCTGGCATCGTGTTCATCTATTTATTCAATTCCTTTCAAACTACTGTCCAGTTGGTTTCGACTTTTTTGCCTGACAAACTTTCATTGAGCTTCGCCGCTTCAGATAGTACCCTTATTTTGTACGCAAATTCATTTTACTGCAGCTCATGATTTTTGAAAAGTAAGAAACTCGTACTCATGGCACAATATCTCAATTTTGACCAGACTACCTTGATGGTATTAGACATTAGGGATTTGATAGGATAGCCAGATTCTCAGAAACTCTTATCTCCCTCACCCCCAACCAAGGAAAATAGATCATCATTTGACCTAGAATGAATTTCATCTATGCTTTAAGTTACTATTACATGCAAGCTTATAATCAATTTCCAAGTGTATGCAAACTATCGGGTATCATTTATATTTTGTTGGAGATTCTTCTTTTCAATTTTAGATGTTTTTTGTGTTCAATGAAAATATGATTTGCACATGTACCATGTGAAGAGCAATGATGCTAAGGTGGGTTCATAAATCTTAAATACTGTAGGAATTTGCTATGTACTTGAATAAACTTCAATCTCCAATTTTGATTGCCATTTTCTGTAGATTAGGTAAACCATGTGATTTCCACCCCCCTCCCCAAAATAAATAAATAAATAAATAAACAAAATAAAAAGATCTATTTCTGAGGGCTCACAAGTGGTGAGGCTGCATAATCTTGTTTCATTGATGGAATGAGAAAATGGAGAGGCTAAATCTGTCTGTTCTGTTTTACATTGATCAACATGCTACAAGGTACCTAAATGTAATGAGATTGAAGTTCCATGTTAAATATTTGACTTGTCAAAATAACATGCATCACTTCTCTTTCTATAACTGTTCATTTTCTTATATGCAGAAACAATGAAACATTTTCTGTTTAATATTATTGGTTACTGTTCTGCAAGTAATGCAAGCTGTGAGATGGTATTTGGTGCAGAGTTCTCAAGTTCATTTAATATTTTTGTTCATGTTGTATCCTGGTCGTTTTATTGGTTTCCAGTTGTTGGTTAACTTGTGATGGGTGATGCAATCTACGTAATTTCTGCTGTAACCCTGATATTATGAAGTCGACCGTATGACTCAGATTGTTATAGGATGCTTGGAGATGTTAGGATTTGATAGGTTCTTGGTTTTGGCTGTGTTTACATTGTCGTAGAATGATATTGTTTTTGTGGTGATCTTTTACTGCAAATGTAACAGGATTTGTTGATTTGGGGAAAAGTTGATAATGTGTCTTCGTTAGAACACATTTTGTTTGTAGTCTCTGTATCAAATCCCAGAAGCATTTTTCTTATTTTGTACCAGGCAAAGCTGACTAATCGAAAAACTTCTGATAATTTTTTTTTCTCATCATTGATTTTTCAAAATTTCAGCTTTCATGTATTTGCAGATAATTACACTTTGTGGATTATTTAAAATAGATGCCTCTCAATATAAGATCCAGCATCATATAAAAAGAGTTGGGGTCAAAGCAAGTTGATGAAGAAAAGGATTGAAGTGCAACAGTGAATGCAACATGCACTAGTATACAAATTAAAGTAACGGTCAAATGGTTGAAATTAATGCAAGGTGCAAAAACAGAGGAATGACAGTGACTGGTAAATGCCGAAAAGTAATATCAAGAAGCATATGCGGGATGTAGATATTTACAAGTCAACAGTAATGGTAATGAAAAGGACAGAATAATACAGTAGGGCTCTCTCTCATGGATAAAGTTCATTTTTTAGAAACAGTAGAAAATGGGTAATACATAAAAACAAGCCATCAGATCTTTAAATCTTCCACTGCTTGTTACATTTGCTACCAAGAATCACATCGTGCTGCCGAATCCCCTTTGCTCATTTGTGTCTGGCTCGCTTATTTATGCCCTGCACTAGGTCATCGAAGGACTGCAAGCTGACGCTACAATCCTCATCGTATTCCAGACCAAGTTCCTCCTTTTGAAATAAGAACAAATGTGGTGAAGGAGTCCACGCAGCTGGAATGAAACATAAATGAATCGAACAGAAAATACCTTGAATTCATTAAGGTTCTTGGGTGAGTTCTCTGTGATGGCACTCCATACATCCTTGAACATCCTCTTGCGTCGTCTCCACTGATTCATCATGTCCATATACATCTTTTCCACAGCCTGCCTCTGCTCTGGACTCACCAGAGTAACCCCTTGCCTCAGCTTAGTCAACTTATCCTCCATCTGCTTAACCTGCATATTTCTACAGTTTCATAAACAATACATCCGAGCTATGTGCTTGTTGACGCATCTGACTTACCTCATTTCCCAATTGGATCTGCCTGGCTAGTATCTGATCGAGTGTCAAATTTGACTGCAGTGCCTTGATCTCTGCCATTTATCAGTACAGGCAGATCAGATTAGAGTGTTCTTGATATTGAATAATTTCAAATCAAATTCATCCTGAACTCTCTGCAAGTAAACCTTGATTCTACTTGATTTCCTTCAAAATTCTACCATGCGTGCATGCATTACTGTCGAGCATAGATTAAAGATGAAAACTGGAGTATATAACCAACTCAAAATACCTCAGTTCAAAATGAAACAGAACTATTTTCATAAGGGGAGGGGAATCATAGATACCTGCTTCAACCTCAGAGATGGCTTTCTTTCTTTCAGCAAACTGTTCTTGGAGTTTGGAATTCTGCTCTTTCATCTGGTTGAGCTCTTCGCTGTTTGGGATGTCGAACTGATCTTGTCTAGCCAGGTATATTTTCTGCTTGCCATACTCTTTGAATGATATTTTCCCACCGTCCGCAAGGCTATCCAATGCTTTTTGTATGGCAGCCTTTTTGAGATTAAACTTTTGCAGGGAATCGGCCACATTCTGTGAATTCAAAGGCCTATTTTGCTGCACAGAAAACAGAAGTTTCCGTGATATACAACTTTCCTACTCAACCAATAACTAAATGTCTGGTAACAACTTGACAAGACACAGGAGTAGTAAGAAATGAAACTAAAAGTGAAGAAAATGCGAGAGATGCTTCAGGGGAAATTACTAGCTCGTGCACGTTTAAGGCACAAAATATTTTAATTTTCAAAGCAGTATTAACTCGAAATTTCCAAACCACGAATTAATTGTTGAAGCATAAACGCAGAATGTCCTCAGTAAATCAATCAATTAACCAGAAAATAAATTGAGCTAAATCAACTACCAACTTGCTCCAAACCAAGAACAGGAAGCAATTTCGTATAATTAAACGCTAAAATGCGAAATACAGAGATGCCAAAGTATTAATATCAGCAAAATCGAAATCACGGGAGAAAATACATAGGAAGTGGAGGAAACTCACCTCATTCACGAAGTTGAGGACGATTCCTGGTATTGACCAACCGAAACTAATTAATCGAATAATTATTACAGAAATATAGCTAGGATTTGATGGAAATTCTATTACCTTCAGCAGTATCCGATTTGGGAGCCATCGATATGAGAGCTCGAAGAGCGGGAAAACCTTCTCTGCGACTGCGAGAAAAAACTTGCTGCGCACGAGAGAAAATTGAACCTTCTTTTATTCCTTTACCGCCAGTTCGCAACGACACCGTATTAATAGGCTTCACATGGGTTGATAGAGTCCAATCTGTGGTGCTGCGCTTTAAGTTGAAATTGGACGCACTGGAGGTAAAGTAACTGAAGGCAGATAAACATTTATGGCCTGTTTGGTTTGTTTGTTAGGATATATTCATGTTAGGATTGGCACCATGTTATCAAACCTGATGACATAATATTAGGTTATCCAATCCTATGTTTGGTTACTACAGATACAATTTAGGATAATTTAAAAATATGTTTGGTGGCTATGATTATAGATGAGATTATAACATGGTATTCCCAAAATGTCCTCGTTGTTGACTGTGAAATTACCTGAGGGGTATTACTTCTATTGAAAGGAGGTTAGGACGATTGACGATTTTTTTCCTGCTGAATCATTTGGAAGCGTAGCGTGCGCCGACAAGGTTGTGTGAATTTCTGCGACCCGCGCTCGCCTTCTTAGCTGAGCATCAGAAGCACAAATCTTCAGATTCAGTTTTTCATTTTCGTGAACCTAACGTCCGGACGTAGCAACCAGCCTGCGACGGTAAATACTTACTTCAAAACCAAGTCCGCAATCTGTGCAGAAATTGTGTTGTGCTTGTGAGAAAGTTGTGTAAAAGTAAATATTTATACGATGGGTATGGTTGAGATTTCTAAATGTCGGTGTGTAGGACACAACAGTTACACCCTTCCGCTAATTTCCTTAAATTTCGTATGTAATTGCGGTTGATGGTAGTGATTGTATGATGTTTGCAATTGATTTGGGACATAGCTTTCAGATTTACAGATTTGTCTGTTGTGTACTGGAGTTGTTTCTTCGATCTGTTGAGTTTATATTGGAGGGTGGTTTGTGCAGTTTTTTTTAATTACATCGCCTCAACACATCTAAGCCGACTTTGCCGTGTCTTGGGTGGGAGTTGATTTCCAGTTGCGAATTTATGCAGTTGTGAACTTAGAATTTTTGCAGTTACGACTTTATGCAGAAACAATTTTGTTGTCTTAATGTTATGTTTAGTTACGAATTTATGCAGTTCCTCATTGTCCAATTATTTATACAGCTGCATTCACAGTAATTCCTTCGTGTGGAAAGATGTCCCCTTTGGTTTTGCATATATAACACGATCTTGTTTTTTTTTAATTACCATCGCATGGTCAGCCATGGCTTCGTCGCGACCAGGGAGACAACCTGTTGAGTTCTCACCGGGTACTCAAGGTAACATTTCCAATTTTGTTCATTGCCAGGGATTACCATTCAGTACGAATTGAATATATGTGTTTCATTTTAATTACCGTGGCAGGGAGCAGTGACATGGGATCCAGTAGGATAGTCAAGTGCGAAAAGACAAGGCGTTCTTGGTCACCACGGGAGGAGGAGATACTACTCCTGTCGCTGAAGGATTTAGTTGTCAACGGGTGGAAGTCAGACAACGGTTTTAGAGCGGGTTTTATGAACAAATTGGAGGAGTCGTTACGCAAGGAGAACCCTACAACAGACATTCGGGTGAATCCGCATATAATGTCAAAGATAACGTCGTGGAAGAAAAACTATTATTCTCTCCAGAGTATTCTAAGCCGTAGCGGAGTTGGCTTCAATTTGAAGGGAAATTATATGATTGACTGTGACAACGAGCAGTGGGATCAGATTGTGAAGGTATGATTTTTTTTTATTTTTTTTTTATGCTTGTTATCAATAAGATCTCATTTTATGGCATTTGTAAAAACTGGTTTTCTAAAACTTGATTGGACAGGTGGACGGGAATGCCCGAGGCATGCGTAACAAGCCTTGGCCGTACTGGGACGATTGTTAGGGCATATTTGGGAAGGATAGGGCGAACAGGGGAAATGCTGAGGACATTCTCGAGGCTGTCAACGATTTGTACGCGAGAGAGAAATGCTCGGATGGTGTTGGGGGTGGATACAGTTACGTGAATAGCTTCGAAGATGTTAATTTGAAGGAGGCAACGGTGGATGAGAACGTTGTTGATGCAGCGGAGAATAGTGTATGCCAAACTCAGACCGAAAAGCCGACTGGACAACGTCCTAACAAGAAGCGCAAAGCATCCACCTCGTCGGATGGCATAGTCGAATTATTGAGTAGAATTCATTCGGATACAAACGCCAGACTAGAAAGTATTTCTGCGCACATCGGTTATGAGTTCGATCTAAGCAATGCTAGGAAGGAGGTGTACGGTATTCTTGGTCGTATATCCGGGCTGTCACTTGACAATAAGTTCGACGCATGCGCGATTATCGTGTCAAGCCCCGACCGGTTGGACATGTTCATGAGCCTCCCTGAGGAGGATCGCGGAGCATATGTGAACCGTCTCTTGCGAGACAATAGAAACAACTAGGGTGCAAGATAGGTGCTTTGCTTTTTCTGGAATCAGACTGTACATGTTGGTTGATGTAAGCCAAATATGTATATGTAAGCATCATGTTGCGGTAGTTGCTATAAGTCTTGGTCTTTTGTAGTAGTTGGTTTTTGCCTGCATCATGTACCAGTTGGTCGATATAAGTAGTTATGTGTGCAGCGGCGTGGTTTTTGTAGTACTTGCTGACTCTATCATATGTATGTTGCAGTAAATTTGGACTTTATGGACGTATATTATTATGGGAAGTTAATTTATAAACATTGCTTTGGTAGCTTCGCTTACATTGGTTGGTTGCCGCTGTTTTGCATCCCGACTTACCTCAGACTGAAGGAACATAATGAACAGATCCACCTACCTTGTCTGGCTCCCTTAATCTATTTGCTGTTGCCACACTTTTTGTAATAGTTCAAAAATTTGTCCACTAGTTGCAGGATTGCTATTCAATTGAACCATCAAATCTAGTTGAATTTGGTGGTATGTTTTTGTAACTATTGCACATGATATTTGTCCATATTCTGCAGCCTTATCCTCACAAATTGAGTGAGAGCTAGTTAATGCTTTATTCAGCTAATATTTGTATGTTGGAGCTGTCGGAAGATCTATCTTAAAATTGTGACGCAGATAGCACTAGATACATGCACTTACAGGGTTTCTTGTAATTTTAAGCCTTCAGCTGAGCCTTGTATCCTTTTTATTCTTAAGTCATCAGGTAGCACTAAATACATGCACATAGCACTTGATACATATGGGACATGAACATATGACCTTACGTCGAGAAAATCTCAGTTTAACAGATTGACTGGATTCGATTAGTTGGCTTTGATGCTCACCATTACACACTTTAACATCAAGGCAATATTAATGTTCGTCTGTCAAATGGATGATATAGATGGTGCGTGGATTTGGGCATATAGATAGAAAAGGTTGGGCCTGCTCGGCTTCCTAGGATTTGGGGTTTGCTGTTGGAAATTCATGAAGATTAGAGGGTAAGTAAGAGCATGTATTAAAACTGGAGTGAAAGCAATGACACAAGTCCACGCAATCCACACGAGTCCGCACAAGTCCAGAAACACTGTCCACTAATTTCTCATTTTGTATTTTTCGATTGTGATAGTAAACGAAATGTAACATTTTTCTCATTTTTTTTGCTATGATCCATTGAGTGCAAAAATTCCCGATTCAGTTTACATCTTCCGAGTTAAAGATAAACAACCAACGCAAATAAGAAAATGCTAAAAATCGGAGGTGGGTTTTGTCGATAGTTAAAGAAAAAATAAGTTCTTGAATTATTCATTAGTACAACACCAGACCCGCCTAACCTTCGAAATCCTTCCAACACGAAATTTGATACCCACACTTATCGAACTCGATCGCAATGCGCAAATATATAAGTGTAGACGTAGAGGAACGATTGGGCGATTTGAAGTAAACTTGCTAGATTTCGGTATCCAGATATCAACAATGAATTGTAGGTCCCGTATGTAAGATCAGAGCATTTCAAGTAGGCACTAGTTTCTCTTCGTGCATTCGTGTTGTATGCTTTTAATCTATATCTTCAGTTTTAAATTAATGAAACGACTCTCATGTTTTATGTGGAAATATCTTGAGTAGCCCGCATGAGAAGTGCTGTTCCACTTGCTAATTTTATTCACATCTATATTGCCTTTGATGATCTAACTTACTCATCCTTTTATGCATGCATTACTGAACTCCTTATTAGTTGTATTGATCCACATGTTGTTGTATGAGAAGAGATATTTTAAATTTACGAGACTAGTCTGCACTGTAACAGAAGATTATTGAGATGAAAATAATTTATCACATACTACAGTTTTGCTCTGCAGGTTTAGATGGGACAGAAATCTAACAGCAGCTTCTGAGTCTAATGTTTCCTAGGTGTCGATATCAGTATGAATACTCACTTATAGACAGTATGATACTTATATACTTGCGCATCGCAATCGAGTTCCTATACGTGTCGATATCCACAAAGTATTTCACATTCAAACCATGTCCCAAAATAGATACAAAATAGATACAACATGATGACTACAATAGATACAGCCACCCTTACGAGCTACGATCCAACAGAAGTGGCAATGTTCAGCGTTAACAAGATAATAGTGTCTACAAGAGCTTCCCGATCACCACGCCAAATAGAACAAACACAATAGACATGAAAATAAAAGCTATCTGAAGCTGGAAGTCAGTATTGAGTAGTGGAGAACGGTTAAGAGATGTCCCAGGACCTAAGAGTGTGGCCTTTTGCGAGACATTTGCGGGTGTCTCCCTCTGTTGGGCATCCGACGCTGATGAGTATGTGTACTCCTGATTCAGCACGCACTTGGGCGTCAGCTCGATAGGGTCGAATTTGTGATAGTCATCGCACCACAGGAACGAGCGGTCGTGCTTCC
Organism: Monilaria moniliformis; assembly: GCA_034509125.1. Classification (NCBI taxonomy): domain Eukaryota; kingdom Viridiplantae; phylum Streptophyta; class Magnoliopsida; order Caryophyllales; family Aizoaceae; genus Monilaria; species Monilaria moniliformis. The sequence goes on along the minus strand of JAYDZE010545224.1, from coordinate 31,566 downwards.
CATTGGCTGGGCACTTGTAGAAATAACGCCCTGTGTGAATAGCCGACTTCCCTGCACGTAGTAATAACATCCTGCCTTTACCGCACTTGCATTCCGGGATATGCTCGTTACTGTCTTGGCCCTCGTTCATTTTCCTATGATAAGAATCATGTTAGCACGCTGTAACAAAGACACAGAAAGCACAACAAGAGCATATTACACGTATACAGGGAAGCACATAACCCAACATGAACATATTTAAACATAATTGGTATAGGTTGCAAACTTGATGCCACATAGAATTCGCCATACCATCCCGCATCCGGTTCCATTCAGGGGATGCCTCTACACCTCCGACGTATTCTGCAATGTCATTGTCGTCGTTGGAATCAGCAAAACATCCTTCCGTACCAAGATGCTCTTCGAACGGGTCTCTATCCATCATGGAACGAATGAAGTTGTGGAGGAGAAAACAAGTCATTATTATCCGAATTTGGACTTTGATCGGGTAGAAGGATGGACTCCGTAGTATTCCCCATCGCGCCTTCATCACACCAAATGCACGTTCGATAACGTTTCGAGCACGAGTGTGTCGAAAGTTAAACATTTCCTGCGCATTTTGCGGTCTATCTGAGTGAGGACCCCATTCCTTAAGGTGGTATCTAACGCCTTTGTATGGCGTGAGGAAACCCTCGCTGTTTGCATATCCGTTATCGCATAGATAGTAGTTCCCTACACACAAAAAAAGGGCGTCACTTTCGTTAGTATGCTGTAATTGGCTATGCGCGAAGATGCCAAACGTATACAAATGCGTAACTTATCCAAAATTACATAATAATACCCTTAGGAACTTTCAAACCATGTGCCCTGTTGAGCGCATCGCGGAGAACACGCGAATCCCCTGCCGACCCTTCCCATCCAGGTAGAACGTAAACGAAACGCAGAAGAGGATCGCATACTGCGAGGGTATTGGTGGAAATTTGTCCCTTCCTTGTCCGGTACCTTGGTTTGTCCGTCGTACTAACTGTAACATTGATATACGTTCCGTCCAACGCCCCAAGGCAGCCCTGTACAAATGTAATCAAAATACAGGAATGATTATGATAACCTCCACGAACAATTCACTGGTTATTCGATTGTAACATACCTGAAAGCATTTCCACCGTACATCAGGTCAATCTGTCCCAACAGGAGCTGGTTTAACGAGGAAAATGGAATGCAACTTCAAAATACAACTCAACACTCGGTGAACGTAGCATGACACCGTGTGACCCGAACGCCAAAAATCAAAACTAACCCCCGATTCTTCTTATGGTGCGCTAATATAACTAAGTACATGGCGATCTGGTCTTCGACACTCACATTTTTTCCATCTTCCAGCCCTCCTATTTCCCTTACTAAGCGACAAAGCCTCCCGAACGTATTTCGATCCATACGGAGATTGAGCATACATCCCACATCGTTTACTCCGACAAGTCGGTCCATATATTTGATTTGTGTAGTCACTCTTTCAATCAAACTGTAGCACCGATGTGGGCCTGACCTTTTTCTTTTCTTTTTCCTAGTGTCATTCGAACAAGTGACGTCGACGACAATCGATAAATTGAGATACATTTGATGCATCACTTCTTGCAACACAAGCATCACGGCTGTGTCTCGAAGACGGCACTCCCCCATCACTACTGCAATATAGATAATCCACCTATGTCTAGTTGAACACAAGGGGAAACAAATTGAGGTAACGAACGCTGTTGAACGACACATTACCACAAGTGCTACAAGATCAAAAGCAGACCAAACAAATAATGCACGAACAAGGAATGCACCAATCCGTCATCAATTAACTGTTGCATTTCATGTATCAAATTCAAACACTGTTGTTCGGCGTATGCACTGGTTGTGTGTTCTTTTGCAAACAGACGCTAATCGTCGACTCAAGTACATGATAACACAGCCACGGAAAACAATACAACTCAATTCTAGGCATAAAGGATATGATTAACCAAATCAAAATTACACCAAAAATCAGCCCAAATCGACGGCAAATTATGGTGAATTTGCAAAAGGACGGCAGTTCCATTTTGCAAAACAATCCACATGAAACTGTTAATACCAAAGAAAGTCACAACAAATTACAAATTTCAAATACCCAATAAATTCACAGCTCTTCAAAACGCAGCCACGGAAAACACTATAACTGACAACTAAGCACAAAAGGATTTGATAAACTGCTCGAGAATTGCACCAACAATCTTTCCAATTCCAAGCAAAGTATATATCTTCCAACGATGGCATTAAAAGTATAGCAGCACAATTCACAGCAACTTATGAATACCCAAGAAATTTGAATCAAATTCGTCGATTCCCAATAACGAGAGTCGAAATGCAAACTTATCAGAACAAAAATTGTGCGCAAGTCAAGTACCCTAGATCTCACCTTGTAGCGTTGAAACACGTAGTTGGAATAATCGTCAGTGCTCGCGAATTGATCTACGGAGACGTCTGCTGCATCGGCGAGCTTCGGCGGCGACGTCTTCTTTCTTGGCGACCTTCGGTGGATACACTGTATTTCTCGTCTACCACGAGGTTCTGTTAGGCTTCAACATAGCTGCACATGAAATGCCCAACAAATGAAACCCAGTTGGATGAAGGATGGGTAAAATTGTGAAAAACATCCAAAGAAATACAGGGAAGACTTCTTCAGATAAATAATCGCAGCTTCTTCTCCCGACAAACTAACCCAATGTTAACGTGAATGGAGATGACACGTGGGCGGGCCTGTTAATAAACACGGGCTGACTGGTTTACTAAACATGAGAACCAAACACCAAGATAAGTCAAGATAAGCTAACATGACATGGGCTAACCTAAGAACAAAACAGGCCTAAGTCTCTCGCAGCTTCCCCATCTCATCCCACATAGTACCGTATTTTGAAATATTTCATCTCAATAATCTGGCGGCAGGAGCCTCTTCTACTGCCGCTCGAAGCTCGATTTTTTTTTTGCCTAAGAAATTAAAAGTTGAAAGAGCTATGTAATTGATCATACTTAATCGCACGAGAAACCTAGGAAAAAAAAATAAAAATCAAAGAGGATTCCATTTTAGGGAACTTTGTTTTGGGGGATCCTGATCGTCGGAACCCCAAACTCCAGTTGTTGGTGCGGAAATTGGGAGGAGGTTCTTCCATTATCTCCGAATTGCATCCAGCTTCGAGCTGCGCGGATTTCGAGGTATGGCTACAGGGCCTCAGTTAAGTTTATCATAGCTTCGATATTTATTTTTGATTGCTCATTTGTTGTGAGATATTACGCGCATTGAGCTGGGTTGTCGATTTTATCAAGATTGCTTTTTAATTATTTGTAGCTCTGACCTAAAAATATTTCCAGCCAAACAAGTGACGAATGCACACAGCATACTCACATTTTCATATTATCCAGCTAGTTTTCTTCCGTTTATGGAAAACAATATTGTTGGGCATGCTTCTTCCTCTCTGGTTAGCTCATGATGTAGTTGGTACAGATTGTCAAAGCAGTGTAACTTACACTGTTATCTGTATTTCTTGAAAATTAGGCTCTATGTAACTTTCAGGAGCTCTAGGTTGGAGAATCATTTAGTGGCATTATGGCATATGGACTAATGTTGGATAATATTTAGAAGTTTAGAACTGAAGTAAAGGTACACATTGAGCCAAAATGAACTGCAATTACTCGGTTTGGTCAGTTTGAGTTTATAATTAATCAAATGCAATCTACACTGTGGAGTGCTCCCACACCTTCCACTTTCCTAGCACTGATGCCCATGGCTGAAAGCAAAGGGCTCTCATCGGTGCAGCTGTATGGAACACAGTACTTCCCTCACCATCTACACACAACTGGAATCAAAACCTCCAAGAAGAAGAAGACTGATTGAATTGTCCACAAATCTTATTCTAGTCCTAAATTTGATGGATGGTGTGACCAGATGAGTTATGCAGAAAATCTGGTGTGAAAATCATATCCTAATTCAAATTTTTGTGGGAGATGAAAAAATAAGAGATTGAGGGGTAATGGGTGGGGAAAGGGATAGGTTTGTACTAGAGTATGTGTATGCAATAATTACAGGTGGGGGAGGAGAATTCAAACATGAGGACAAGGTGGATTGGTGGGTGGGAAGTGGAGGTAGGCGAGGCAGATATTTACATTAAACTTTAGTTAGTTTAGTTTGACCGGGTCCTTTTGTTTTTGTGACAAAACTAACAAAAAATAAGGTCGAATAAATATCTATTTTTCTCTAAAATCGAAGCGAACACATTGGTTTTTCAATTTTGGTTGAACTTCTCACCCACCCTCAGTCTAGAGTGCCCATAGCCATACTGGTAGCCTTTATGGCTATAGGCTGCACAAATCATGGGATAATATCTCTAGATGGTCTAATGATAGAAGACTATAGTTTTTTTCCTCTAGAGAGTAGTCTTCTCATTTATTCAAATTCTATTGAGCATGACTTAAGTAGCCTCTTTATACAACAAAAGGTTCTTCATTTTTTTTTTTGCATTTGCTAACTTGTGTTTAGCTCATTTATCTAACAATTTTGGGCTAGACTCCTTTTATCAGCAATTTTAAGAAGGAAGTATTATTTGCTTGCATAGAGCGACTTTTATCTTTCTATGGTTGGAGCATGACCCTTGTGTTAATATGAAGACCGGAAGACTTGAATAGGGCATTTGCTATCAATTAAGGTTTTCTATGTGGTTGCAAGGACTTCTCTAGAAAAAGTTTACATGTGAAACCTCTGTAATTTTAATGGAAGGTTTAAAGTGGATCTATTGTTATTGAACTAAAATTGGAACCAATACTTGTGTAAATAAAAAAATTTGGAACCAATGGCTCACATATTAACACTCAACTAACTACTATGAGGTTGTTGTCTTATCTTATTTTCTGATGTCGTAGGAATCTACAGCTGCTATCTTCAATGCTCTCTGTATAAACCCTACCACCCTACAATAGCCCGCAAACCACACACCACACATGAGGGGGAAACCACACTTGGAGAACCAGGCGTGACAGCGTTGGCAAGGTCAAACTCGAGAATTTTGACTATAGGAATACCACTTCACTATTAGGCCACCCCAAGGGGATGTGATTGTCGTTTTATTGAATCATGAATAAGCGATTTATGAGTTGTGATTGGGTCTAGCCAAGGCATTACAAATGAGTTTATTTTATTAGCGGATGAAATTTTATTTTCTGGTGCTTTGGATTTAACATTTATCGCAAAACCTCAACGAATGCAAAATGGTTGTTGTTGAAGCTTGTGCGTTCTTCTCACATTTGAGTCCTCAGTGTTACAAAATCTATGTTGATTGTATTGGTCCAAGTACCTGAACTACTTACCATTAGCATGACGAAAACTAGATTGTGATTTAATTTTCTCTACAATTATGTTTCTTGATTTTGGGGGGAGGGCCAACTTGGATTTAGTCATCATTGCCATTGCCACTACCTCCCACCACTCCAACCACTGACCACAATAACCATTGTACATCTAGCATCTTTCGCCATTAAAATGTGGAGTTATGGAGCTTGAAAGTACTAATCATCTGGCCCAAAATTTTTTTGGTTGTTTTGTTAGTCTGGGTTGGAATGTAATGTAATTAGGGCTGGATTAGGGCTATTGTTTCTTATAAACAGCAGCCTTTGTATTCTTGTAATTGTATCAAAAAATTAATAGTGCAAAAATTCCGTGGCTTTGCACCACCCCAAGATGTAGTCTCGTTGAAACGTACTTGGCAACCAATTCTTGTTTGTTTTTCTTGTTTTTTGTAATTGCGTTGAGTTTATTTTCCTAAGGTGAAACTCGTCATCTAGATGAGGTAACAAAATAAGAAAATTGGTGTTCAATTGCAGAGCTTTTGCAATACTCATTGTCCAAACCCCAAATTATTTTTATCCTAGCTGACAAGAAAAAGCCCAAATCCTTATCATCCTTTTATTTTCAAATATGGTGGTGTTTGTCTCAAGCACACTCAAAATGGTTTATCAAAACTTGTTTTTATGAAGTACAAATTTCTATTCTATACCTACTCTCCTCCCAAATTACTTATCCAAAATATTGGAAACGACTCCTGGACATAACATTTCACTTTTATCTCCATTACAATTACAAAATAAAAGATAGACTGATATCCAAAATTCTATTACATGATTTAAAAGGTTGTTTCTGCTCAGCATTTGCTCCCCTGTTCAAGTAATGCATAGAAATGTCTACTGCTAACTCCCCCCCCTAATTTTCGAGTTAGATTAGAAAACATGTTTCTGTGTTCTTGAATCTTGGTCTTCTGTCCGGACCTTCTGTTTTTTGGTTAAATATTGTCATTTGATTTCCTGATCTATTCTATTCCTTTAAGTCCTGCTTTGCCTCATACAACTTACCCTGTTAGTAAATCTACAAATGTTAATGGTACATTTGGTAACTGATTGGCTTGTGTTTCATTTTTCCAGTCCCTAAGATGAGTTCCATGAACTTAAATAGCAACCACGGTCTTGGAGAGCTTGGCATGAAAGCTGTGAAATTGGAGCAAGATATTGGAAGATCTTTGCAAGAAAATGAGTCCCAAAAATATGATTCAATCTGTCATGAAGAATCCAGTTCACTCATTAGAAGAGCTGAATCTGAAAATATTAGAAGATTGACTGTTTTAAGTGCTCCAAATAGTGTCGCGGGTATGGAGTGCTCTCCAATTGATGATTCAGGCTTTTGCTCGACATCATCAATAACTCCAGCCCCCATTTGTCGACAGTTCTGGAGAGCTGGAGACTATGAGGACAGGCTTATTTCTAAGCCAGCATGTCAAAGTACTTTTCCATCTGAAATCTAAGTTGGTCTTAATTTCAAATTATCATAACGCTAGCTAAAATGTGAATGCGACGCCCAAAAGGGTTTCAAACTTGTGCACTTGTTTGCATAGTTAGGGTTTTAATAGTTCATGAATATCATTGAGGATAATGTCGTCTTTATATGACCTTTACATAGTAATCAAGGATTCTTTATTTAATTGGCAGATCGTACAGGCTATCTTCATATTCACCCCAAGTTTCTCCACTCTAATGCTACTTCTCATAAGTGGGCCTTTGGTGGTATGCATCTTTGATATAGTCCCCTATTTCGGCTTAGTTATATCATATTGAACATCTTAGATATTCTCATTCCTCTTATACCTGTCCTATGTTAACAGCTGTGGCAGAATTGCTTGATAATTCCATCGACGAGGTAATCTTTACCTATCTTATTTTATTTTTCTTTACAGTTCTTATCCTTACATTGTCATCTTTTGTTTAGGATGGTAACTAGCAACCTGTAAACTATATTATTGGTTGTTGTGTTTACTACCTATGATATTGTTTTATTTAAGTAGTATGTTTGTTTTAACGATTGGATGAAGCTCTTAACATAATATTTTAGTTTTTATCTTCCTCTTCACTTCTGTTGATGCATATCATTGCTGCTGCATGGTTACATTTTCATCTTTATTCCAGACCAACTTTGCTTCTGTCTATTACTCTCTGGTCAGATAAATTAGCATACTCTTAGATTCCACATGTTCCTTTTGTGGAGAGATTAGATTCATATTGTTTGTTAACATAATACACATTTCCGGGAGACCATGTTTGGAAGTCTGCTAATCTCGTAATGCACTCTTGCCTGTAGTGAGAAAGATTAAGCATCAGCTCAATGTAGGTTGTGAATTAATTTGACTTGCCATATGGAATGTCTTCTGATGTTATAATGTTAGTTTAATCAGCACTCAGCAGACATGAATATGATTATCACCTATGGAGTATATCTTCTCCTGTTTGCACAATTGATATTTTGATTTATATTGGTTTTGTATTCCGTGTCTCATTTATGAATAGATACAAAATGGGGCCACCTTTGTTATCGTGGATAAGACTTCAAATCCCAGGGATGGAACTACAGCTTTGTTAATTCAAGGTACTTATTATCTCAAACTGAGACATATGAAAAAAATAATAATGGTTTATGTTCATACCTTGCCCTTGATAAGAATAAGTGATGCATAATTGTAATTTTACTTCTCTCCTATTAGATGATGGTGGTGGAATGAACCCTGAAGCAATGCGTCGTTGCATTAGTTTTGGGTTTTCAGATAAGCATTCAAAAACTGCAATTGGACAGTGTGAGTATGAAAATTTATTTTTTATTTCTACATTATGAAAGTAAGATGTTGACTTAAAGCTTTTCAGATGGAAATGGGTTTAAGACCAGTTCTATGAGACTTGGGGCTGATGTAGTTGTCTTCAGCCGCTCCATGGGGGACAGGTTTCTTTGCTTTCTTTGTTTAAGACTTATTATTATTGTATCGCTACATGGACACTCTTCATTTGTTGGTTTTTTTTGTCCACAAATCTTCAGGTACACCTTCTGCATGTGGATTTGTTTGTTTTCTACCCATGAATAGATCTTATGGATACTACTAGGTCCTGAAGGGATTGGATCTAGTGTACTTGGTTGTCTAAATAAAAGATTTTCTAGGATATGGTGTTAGTAGGAGTCTAATTCGATACACTGCCCATTGTTTAGATAATACAAAATCAAAACCATGAGAAAAATGGATACAGGTCATTCCTAAGAACTGAGTGCAGTTAAAACTAAAAGATACAATTCGATTACTTCATTAAACAGATTGAAAAATTGTATTGAGGTTGTTGTTTTCAGATACACTGAACCATCCTAAAACCCTGTCACAGTCTTCTTCTTGACATTCCTTTTGATCCTCACTGATTTCTATTTATTTTTATTGTAAACTGATTATTTTGTGGATATATTTATTTATTTCGTTTAGTTTTCAATATTCAAATTGTTAAGCAAGAAGTTTTTTAGAGAAGCTTGAGTATGCCGTCTCCCTGCATACTTCACATTGCATTGTTTGCTGATTTTGACTATGTGATTTGTTCATTACTTTTCTTTTTCTCAACCAGGAAATTGACCCAAAGTGTAGGTCTGCTATCTTATACATTTTTAACGCAAACAGGCCAGGATAGAATAGTTGTCCCAATGGTGAGTGTTTAGTTCCTATCTAAAGTTGTAATTTGATATAAATGTTTACAGGACTTCTAGTTATAGAAATTTCTTTGGCAGATAATTCCTTTGGAGTCACATGTTTATAAAATTAAATATTTTTTCCTTTTATTGGTGCATCTTTAATGAAATTTATGCTAGAATTTCGGTAAAAGTATCTCATTCAAGACCTTTTGACCATTAAATTTTGAGTGCTCATAGGATTAATAAATACACACTAAAGGTTATCATAGAATGTAGTTGACTAGATGACATATTTCTGCAATGGAACTTTTGGTTGTAAAATGTGAAGGATGATTTTATTATTTCCTTCTCAGTTCAGGACTCAATATTGAAATACCCATAACTCATATCGATTGTTCTAAAATTCAACATCAAAATAAATTTATAAGAAATATTTTAGATTCATTTCTACTCTTGCATTTGTCTTTGCATGTTCTAATTCTAAAAGAAAATTTTATAGTGATATTGATAAAGATGTGAAATGTTCCATCCATGTGTCCTCGAAGACTATCCATGCCTTGATGATGCTGAAAATTTTCTTGGCACAAACTTGGAAACAGTTCATAGACATGATTTTCTTTTTAACTTTCTCTTTTATACTTAAACATTCTCCTTTCTCAAGACTGAAATTGTTATTATTCTTTCTTCAAGGTGCTTATTTTTCTGATTAATATGTGCTAAACATACTTCATAGATCAGGTTCTCTTTGCAATGCAGGTTGATTATGAGTTTGATTCACGTACAAGCACATGGAATTCATTACATGGTGAACAACATCTAAATAATAATCTTTCCATCCTCTTAGAGTGGTCTCCATTTACGACAGAAGCTGAACTTCTGAAGCAAGTACGTAGAGCATCCAGGGAACTAATGCATTGGCACTTTTTTAAAAAAAAAAAACTTCTGTCTTTGTTTGTTGTTTAGAAATTCCTTCTCATTATCTCTTTGTCTTTCATTGGTTGATAGTATTACCTCTTTAGTGTTAAACCTTTTGTTTCTATCTTGCAGTTTGATGACATTGGCTCTCATGGTACCAAGATAATAGTCTACAATTTATGGCATAACGATAATGGAAAATTGGAGCTCGATTTTGAGACAGACCCAGAGGTTTGTGTTGACTGCTACATTTTGTGAGAGGATTTATTGTTGTGGGTTGTGATAGAATTTATTGCAGTGTCAGTTCTCCTTTTTTATTTGCTTACTAGGTAATATTTTACATGAATTTTCATAATCATCCTCATTTGAGTTTTATATATCAGGATATTCGTCTCTGTTGGGACACTAGAGATAATGCCAAGATTTCCTCTAAGATGAAAGTAAATGAACAGCATCTTGCAAATCGTCTTAAGCATTCACTTCGTGTAAGTTTGTGTCAGATATCTGTATTTGCACAAATCTGTAAATACTTGCTTATACTTGGCCTTCTTTTTTCTGCAGGCATATTTATCTATTTTATACTTGCGATATCCTGGGAACTTTTGCATAATATTGCGTGGTCGAATTGTTGAGTATCATAACATTGGATTGGATCTCAAATTTCCGCAATTCATACGGTACAAACCTCAAAATGTTGAGGTATGGATTTATTTCTGCAAATTTTATGGTGATACATGAGTTAGTTGTAACTTGTGCATATATTGCGCATATTTGTAAACAGAGATATTAGATACATGTACGTGAATGCTTAAATATACCTAAACAAGACTTCATCAGAGAAATGATTTTGCATTGGCCTTTTAAATCAATAATAATTTTTCTCTGGTTATGTAGCCTCCGATCAGGTTGAATTATGGAGATATGTCATCCTTATTTTACTGATTGCAGGAATCGGTCATCACAACGATTGGCTTCCTGAAGGAAGCTCCAGCCGTGAATGTACATGGTTTTAATGTCTACCACAAGAATAGACTGATACTGGTGACTGCTTTTACTGAATTCATCGATCTTTCGATATTGTTGCTACCAGAAATACAGTTAAAATGGATTCACAAGTACAGTGTGGGGCTTCCTGAGACAAATCAACCATTTTAGATGATAACACTATTTCTTTTGTTTAATTCTGACATTATAATATCTTTTAGGCAAATTTTATTCCCTCTCGCCAGTTACTATCATAGCTTTGCCAACAATTAGTCCTGCATCCCTCTAGACTTCTTATAGTAAAGCCATTGTGATATTCTGAATTATTAAGATTGCTCCTTTGACATCCTTTTCCTTTTCTAATATCCACTGAAAGATCTTTAATACTGGCTTTATGCCGGTCAAATCACCTTCACCTTGTTACTGTGCACTTGATGATGTTTGATTTTATTCTTACTAAAAGTGTTGCATCAGTACATGTATGTATGTAGTAATTCATTGTTTTGCTTATTGTGGTGAAGATGTTATTCAATCTAGCCCCAAGATTACTTCTGTAAGTATGGGAAAAGTTGCAATTCTTTTCATAGTTTTGTGCCATGTGTATCATGTTTCAGCATCAGATTATTGTGCTCATACATGTTGGCTCTGTTTGATGACAAAGATGATTTGGTTTGTGATAATATTGATAATCTGGTTAAGTCTTTTACTAGAGGTCAAAATGTTCAGGTCCTGTTACACCCCCTCCCCCATCCCAAGAAAAAGAAGGAAATTAAAGATTAAATAAATAAAAATTGTTATTTTTATCTACCCACAGTTTAACCCTTTTTTGTTTCTCTTCACTGCAGCCATTTTGGCATGTTGTAACCTTTTCTGACAGCAGAGGCAGAGGAGTTGTTGGTAAGAATTTCATGTATTACCAGGTACTTGTATCTCTGTCATGAATTGCATAAATTTGATGCTACACAACATGGCAGGGCTTTTGGAGGCAAACTTTATTGAGCCTATTCACAATAAACAGGACTTCGAGAAAACTCCAGTTTTCCAAAAGCTTGAAACCCGTCTGAAAGAAATGACACAAGAATACTGGTTAGTGATCGATTTCAAAAAGGGAAAAAGAAGAAAAAGTTTGTACCCAAAATCAAGGAATTTGAGCTTTCCTGTCTCTATCCTGTAACTTTACAGGCTTTTTATAAATTGCAATGAATATTCTGTTCCTGATAGCTCATGCCTCCGATGCTATAATATTCTGCTTTGGCAGGGATTACCATTGTGGACTCCTTGGCTATCAAGTTAAGAAAGTCCCTCGACCAATGACACATCAAGTCACACCTAATCCTAAGTCTGATCGTGGACCTGTATATCAACCTGTGGTGCTAAATAGGGACTCCTCAGGTGCTTTTGGTGTAAAAGCATCATTGGCAGCTGGAGTTAGACAAGAAGCATCTGGAATCTCGTTACCGTCCTTCCATCAAAACACAGAGGGTAAGATACTCGGAATATGTTGATGTATGAGCCTTCATCACATTTCTGAATCTCTTTACTGAAGTATGCCTGAAATTGTGCAGGAGCAACTCTCAAAAGGAAAAGAAACGAGCAAGTTGTGGAGCCTGGAAGGGCAAATAGGATGGTAGGCACAGGGTTGAGACCTGTTGATAGTGCTCATGGCGGAGATGTAATACAGGTGCTTTCGTCATTTATGATCATTAGCTTCACCCGTAATATATATCCAAGTTATCTCATTTCTTGGGTAACAACTTCTAGAACCTATACAGACGATAGCAGTTTGGTCCTGGAATGCGATTAGATAGCTTTAATTGCTTAGTGTTTTGTATTTCCGTAACAAAGCCATCCCGACTGTAAAACTTGATGCTATCTGTTATTTCCTTGATGCAGCATGCTATTAATCCTGCCAGAGTGTTTCAAGTAGACGAAGAAGCTGCTAAGATAATTCAAGATAACCAAAACCTCCACGCTCAGTAAGTTTTGTATCATAGATCTAATTTACTTGTTAACAATGACAAACAACTTTATGTCAAAACCCAAAAATTGTCAAAGGCGACTCTAAATCTCTCCCACAATTGATGATAATAAGTTATGCGGTTGTGAGTTCAGAATGTATATCCACGCTCACATTTTTGCTTCTGTCTTGTATCTCAGAATCAAGGATTACGAGGAGACAGACAAAGAGCTCAATCTCAAGGTATCGATGTTTTGCAGTTCAGACGTTTTGAATATTTGTTTAAACCTTTTGGTTTGTTCATTGATTACATGAAAATGAATTGTGGTCTAAAGGTCTTGACCATAATGCTATGTAGACAATAAATCTGTGGAACTAGTGCACTATCTATGAGCAGCATTTTGGCCAAGATAAACTTCTATCTTCTTTTTCTTCAAATTTGATGTAAATATCCTCATGAAGTTTATATCAAATAAACTTTGTGGACATGAAATCACAGAGTTATATTTTTTCTTTATTTCTTAAAGTGGAGAGCGTTTTGTGCTTGTCTGTGCAGATTACAAAACTCAGGGAAGAAATACAAAAAGCGCGTCGCGAGTACGCTCGCTTGCTGCTAGAATCGAAAATGTTGGAGAAAGTGAAAAGGGAAAGGGTAAATAGTGAACTGAGACATGTCTGATAATTTTGCTGATATTTTATTGTTATATTTGGAAATATTTAGTGGTATTTAGTTATTTTATTTTGCCTTTTATATTTCTGTACATTTGTGCAAATTAAGAAGTACGGTAAATATTTTGGCTCATTTTCCCTTTTCTTTTTACTTCCCAAAAAATGATAATAATGGTGCTGAATTTTTAATATTCTCTTAATTTTTCAACTTTATATAAGAATAAAAAAATGACTAATTCATGATCGATTACAATTTAATAAACACATCAAATGCTCCATCCATCCTAATTATATAGTCTGATTGGATTTTTTTTTAAAAATATTATGAAATAAAATTAGACAATAAATTTCCTAATATATCTATATTCATTTTAATACTATATTAATGTTAAATAAGAGTATAATAGTAAATGAGTTAAAATTAAATTTCAGGACGGGCAGAGTGGGGTCAGATTTTGGTTGACCCAGTAGCATGTATGTGGCCTGCCGCACATAAGCGTTTCTTAAGGGCATAGCTTGGATAGGATAGATAAGGTAAGATGACCGTGAGATAAAAAATTACTATTGAGATAAAATAAATATTTTTTTGTGATGTTTGGTAAGTTAAATTATATTATAGATAAGAAGTAAAATGACTTTTTTAACCTTTGGCAAATTTTGAATTTATTTTACATTTTAATGATGATTAACTGTGGATTAACCATGCTTTATTAATATAGTTAACTACTTATTTAATTTGTTAATTAGTAACAAGATTAATTACCGTAAATTAATTTAGTGAAAATAAAAAATTAATGCTTGCTATTATTGAGGAGAGAAAGAGATAGAGAGGGAGATACTGGGAATCTCATTTTTGGAAGAAAGTAATCTGGCCTTAATCTTGTTACTAATTAACAAATTATGAAATAGTTAAATTCAAATTTTACAACGAAAAATAATAAATCTTATCGCCAGACTTTCTGTGGTTGATTGATTAATTGATGACTGATGAGTACCCAAATATGCATCTCTTATTGATCAATAATAATGCATTTTAATTGTGCTAAATTTTCTTAGCACAATTCCAATGATAGAATGAATAATTATGTTAAAATACACCAATTTTTATTTAATGTTAGTTTTATACCAGAATATTTTTTTTGTTTCCAAATTCAAAATTTTAAATTGTTCTATTTTTTCATGTAATTGTCTATTTCCAACGAATTAATACCATCATGGCTAGTTGAAGTGGTGAATTAACATCGTTGTGGCTAACTAAAGTGTTGTAGGCCCGTATACATCCAACTAAATCGTACAGTATATTGGTCGTTTAAGTTATATAGACATTTCAGGTGTTTACAATTCACATCAACATTAATTTGAGGACAATTAACAATTATGCAAAAAATTAAAATAATTAAAAATTTATATATTTCATGATTTTTTTTATTTACGTCCAAAATCAAAATTGAAAAAAAGCAAATAAATATCAGAAGATTCAAGAAACTACCCAATACAAACGAAGATGGCATAAATTATAAAAAATAGAAGGTAAAGAAAAATCTCTATACAACCTAAGCTAAGCTCAACAAGCCATGAACATTTAAGAAAAAGAAAAAAAGAAAAAAAAAAAAAGGATCTTGGAAAAAATTGAATCTTGCAGACTGTAAACATTAGAAAACTCAAAATTCAGATGGAAGAAAAAACACTCAAATTGTTTAATTCTCACTTCTTAGCTGCAGCTGAACTCCACTTGAACTGAAAAATGCGCGTTGTATCCGAATCCGAAATCTGCTTGGATTGCGAGGGAACCAACGCCATGGAATTGGAATTCCAAAACTGATGATCACTGCTCTTAACGATCTCCTCTCCATAAACCCAATCCTCCTCTTCCTTCTTCTGCTCGAAACCCCCCTTTTCGGAGCAAGAAATCGCCACCTTCCGCCAATTCCACCATATCCTCACCATGATATACATCAAAGAAAGGCAAATCAGAGTGGATGTGAACACAATCGCCACAATAATCCCCACAATTTGGGATTCCGACAGCCATTTCCTCGCGTGCAGCGACGACTTCGAGCAAGAGATCAATGGCGGGCCGCACAAACCATCATTGCCGAGAAAAGAAGTTAATGGAAATCCTGCAAAAGTTGACAGCAGTTGGCCGCGTAGATGATTGCTCGAGAGATTCAGTCTGTGAAGACTCGACAACTTCCCCAACGAAGGGGGGATTTCGCCTTCTAGTTTGTTGGATGAGAGATTCAATCGCTCCAATTTCATCAGATTTCCCAACGAAGAAGGGATTTTGTCGGATAATTGATTGAAGCTGAGGTCTAGCACGACTTGGAGCTCTCCGAGAGTGCCTATCTCCGGTGGAATTGATCCGGAGAGGCTGTTTTCCGATAACCGAAGCTCGTAAAGCTTCCTGCATTGCTGGATCGTGGGAGGGATTCCGCCGGAGAGATTGTTTCTCTCGAGGTTCAAGACATTCAAAAGGTTTAGGTTTCCGATTTCCGGTGGGATTGGACCTGACAGCATGTTGTTCCGGAGAGAAAGCTTGAGCAATTTCGAGCAATTACCAATTTCAGGTGGTATGTTTCCACTGAAACTGTTTGATGAAAGGTCTAGCTCACCTAGCTCCGTTATTATTCCGAGCCACGTCGGAATAGGCCCTGAAAAACTATTGTTGCTGAGGAGGAAGTGCTCGAGGCTCGTTAGACCGGAGAGATCAGCCTCAAGCTCTCCCATGAGGTTGTTGAAGGATAAATCAAGAAGCTGGAGCTGCTTCAGCTGGCTGAAGTGAAGAGGAATGCCGCCGGTGAGGGAATTGTGTGCGAGGCGGAGACGGATTAGGTTTGTGGATAATGTTGAAGGAATGCTTCCTGAGAAACTGTTATTGGTTAAGTCTAATTTGGTTAGAGAATTTGAGCCACTAAAAGGAGCAATGCTGCCACTGAGCCCATTATGTGAAAAATTGACAATGCTGAGGTTTTTGAGGTGGTGGAGAGATTCTGGGACTGGCCCTGATAATGAATTGTTGTAGAGAGTGATGAGGAAGAGCTCGGAGAGGAATCCGAACGTCGATGGGATTGATCCAGACAGCATGTTATCAGCCAAGACTAAGCGTTGAAGCTTCCTGCAGTAGCCTAAACTGGATGGGATTGTGCCGGATAATTCATTCTGCCTGAGTAGCAGATTGACAAGGTTCTTGAGCTTGCCTATGGTGGGAGGAATCGAACCTGAAAACCGGTTTCCAAAGAAATCTAGGTCTGCTAAGCTCGAGCAGTTGGTTAGCTGTCTTGGAATGGGGCCAGACATTTGGTTGTCATAAAGGTATAGTGTTGTGAGCTGCTGAAGTTTTCCGATTTCCGGTGGGATTCGGCTGGTGATCATGTTGCCAAAGAGGAATAAAGAGTTTAAGTTGCTCATGTTGCCTATTTGAGGAGGGATTTCTCCGGTGAAGCTGTTGTTGTTGAGGAGAAGATCGGTGAGGCTCTGCAGTGAGTCGAGGCCAGGTGGGAGAGTCCCGGATATGCTGTTCCCGGAGAGGTCTAGTTGGTGGAGTGACGAGCAGTTTAGGATATGCTCCGGGAAGCTGCCGGAGATGTTGTTGTCAGCTAGGAAGAGCTGGTGGAGATTTGAGTTTTTGATGCAGAGATTTGGAGGGATGGTAGTGAAGAGATTCTCAGACAGGACTAGAACTTCAAGATTCCTCAGATAGGAGTTGAGGAGGCTTATGTTGCCTGAGAGATTGTTTCTAGATAGATCTAGAATCTCTAGCTGATCCAATTTGTTGAGCTCGACTGGGATTTCGCCTCCTAGCTCGTTTCCCTGCAGGTTCAAGTACTTCAAGTTCGATAAATGGCTCAGCTCGGGAGGGATTGCTCCGGACAGGCTGTTGTTGGCCAAGTTCAAGATTTGGAGTGATGAAAGAAGGCCTATGGAGGGGGGGATTCGCCCTTCGAATCTGTTGTTTGATGCAGCAAAATTTTGAAGCTCGTTGCAGCCACTGATCTCCTCAGGTATCACTCCATCAAAGCTGTTTTGCTGCAAGTCTAGAAACATTAGTTTCTTGAGATTGCCAATCTCTTTAGGTATGCTTCCATTGAAGTTGCAGTAGGCAAGGCCTAGAGCTCTGAGTTCGGACAAGACACCGATGTTTTGTAGGGCTTCGCCTGTGAGAAGATTGTCTCCAATTCTGAGGACTTGTAGCTTCCTCAGAAGGGCAATCTGTGGAGGGACTGTGCCGTTGATCGAGTTCGAGAAGAGGCGCAGTTCCTTCAGATTTTGGAGGTTTCCTATATCCGGAGGGATAGGGCCAGAGAGGGAGTTGAGAGATAAATCAAGTGTTTCAAGAAAAGTGAGTTTTGAGAAGTGCGGGGAGATGGCTCCATTGAGGCCAGAATTTGAGAGGTTTAGTGATATGATGTGGTTTTTGTCATCTCCACATGTGATCCCATTCCATGTACACATGCTGGTTTCTTGCAGCCAGGTGTTGAGAGCTCCGAGAGGGTCGATGAATTCAGATTTTATCCGAAGGAGCCAGTATGAATCAGGTGTAGCATCTACGAGACTGGGGTGATCGAGAGTAGCTATGAGGATTGTGAAGGAAAGAATTAGATGGGAAAATTGAAGTGTGGTTGTCATTTGGGAATTATGAGGGTGTGAGAAGGGGAAGTGGAATTTGGTTTAAGGTTCAAGATAGAAGAAGAGAAATGGTTGGGAATTATATAGTTTACATGGTTTGGATTTTGGAGAAGAAAACGAGTTTTTAAGGTTGTGTTTCTTCACTTTTCTCCTTTTGGAGATTTTGCTAGAAGTTGGGATATTTTTATAGTTTGCGGTAAAACAATGATAGTAGTATGGAGCATGTTTCTTAATTGCATTAGATGGGAAGAAACAAAAGAAGATAAGATGGTGAGATGGAACACAAGAAAAAAGGTAGGGGAAAGAGCTACGGAAGAGACCCACTAGACCATGTTTAGAAAAATTCAAAATGTTAGGTTGGGGTAACCCTAAGTCTATTTGGATACCTACAAAATCCCATTATATATTAGAAATATTTTCATTTATATTATTTATTTTTTTCATTTTCTTATTTTTTTAATTATTTCTTATTTCATATAAAATTAATTGTGCATTTCATTCCGTGCTTATTTTCATGCAACCTATGAGCATATAGTGCGCGCACAGAGTGCAGTGCTCAGAGCACTTGCTTTACTGATGCCTGAGAATTCTTTATGGTACGATGGACTAGTAAAACATAGATAGTTCGAATTAGAGATCTCAATGAAGTGCAAAAACTAAAATTATTTTGAAATAGATATTCGAGTATGTTTAGATTGTCCTAAAATGTAATTTATTTATTAATTTTGCAAATTCGATTAGTTTGAATATATGAATCAAATATAAGAAAAAGGCAAAAAACAACAAAGGAGTTAGTAGAGAATTTTTACAAGAATTATTTGAAGTTGACTTCAAAGAGATGAGATGAGATGGAATTCTGCTATTGTCAACTTAATTGGTAGAAATCCATTATGCCCTTGCCATGACAATATTCTAAATATTACATCATAAACAAGGGATACATCTAATTACTTAAGAGATTAATAAAATATCAACCCTTAAGTATGTAATTAGCCATCGAGGTTTGTGGTGCAGACCTCAGCACCCTAATTACGGGGAGGAAGCGTGTGCGGTGTGCCCTTGTGATCCCAACTAGCTCAGCCTATTCTGTTTTATTCAAGATAGTCAAATATCCTTAATTCTGGTCTAATTTAATTAATTGCTTGTGCTTCATTTGGTATTTGACAGATAATCCTCTCTTCTTTAACCAAATCCCACCTAATATGGATTTTAATAACAGAAAAAAACAGAAAACAAGAACTGCCCCCTTTTGCTAATCCCTCAACATCATGCAAGAAAACCTAAAGATAGCTAGGACCCAAACCAACCCCATAATTAGCATAAATTAATTATGGTAAAGAAAAAATACCTAAAAAATAAAAATATAAACCCAAAACTAAAGGATCAATCTTCATTAAAACCTTAATGACGAAACACCTAGCCATCTATGATATTTGGTCGGGCGACGTAACATACATGTGAGGACAAAAGCTGTCAACTCCAAGAATGCAATAAGCTTTGACAGTGAAGTTACCTATATGCATGCATTGCTTATATAGTTGCTTAGTAGTCCATGGTTTGGGCAGAAGCAACCACTTGGGATTGGAAAAGGATCCCATTCACTTTTCCCATGGGCCAATGGCACTATAGTTACTTTTTTTTTTTCTTCCCCTCACTATATTTCAACTTATTGGACACATGTCATCAGGGCTGAAAGTTGAATTACACCACTTTATCCTTTTCTTCTTCTATTTTTCCATGGCCAAAATGAGTTCAAACTTGACTATTTCATACTCGGCCAACGTCGTTATGAATTAATTTGTTGAATTTAGTTCGACAAACATACATAATGGTCTCGAAAATTAGCTGGTTCTTTAGATATAAGCTCTACAGAATTAACCAGACCAATATTGACTCTTTTTCTAGGTTAATCATATTTTGTGTTTTTAACTTTTATATTTGACGAGCGGACTCATTGTTCTGTCGTCATATTATATCAAGCGGGACATAAAATGTTAGACTCAGTCTCTCAACCATTCATTTAAAAGTATTGGCAAACTATCTTTGCTTGCCAATTAGAAGGATTAAGGTGAATTATGAAATATTAGTTTGTTACTAATGTAAGAGGAGGGTGCAGAAAGTACTAAATCAAATCAAATAAATAATCTCTGGTCCAACAATTAACTTCATCTGAGAGAATTTTTTCTTGTCTCCACCTAATACTGTCTTGTTATCAAATGTTCCATTCCTTAGTAAAACAAACAGAATATAGACACAGGAATAATACCTAACTCTCAAATTTAAATTTGAGAATGTATTGAAGAGCATAATTGAGATTGACTTATCACTACCAAATAAACCAAGGAATGATAAATAAGATGTAACTCCAAAGGAGAAGGTACAATTATTGATGCCTTGAGTGTGCAATTTTTATATGCTTAAATCAAAGAATATAACTAAAGTATTATATGGGAAACGAACAAACAAAAATGTCCAAACCCCAACAAAAATAAAATAAAATAAAATAATCCTTGCTATCCTTCATAATCTTGATGTTTATTTCTTTTTGGTTTGAAATATTCCACAATATCCTCATTAGAGAGGAAATTACTTTCGAAGAACATATTCGAATTTCACCAACATTTTCGATTTTGGAGTCGAGATATCTTGTACGTACTTTCGAATACCAACTGCATGCACAAAAACTTAGAAAAAAGAAAAAATAAACATTGAAATAACCATTTAAGATGCATTTTCTAATAAAGACGAGCGAAAAGCACATCTTCATTTGTAGGAAAAATTTCTGGAGAGAGGAATATAAGAAACGAACAAACAACGGATTGACACTCTGAAAGTCGTGTGATACACTTTCAGATCAAATCTATTTGGTCGGTTCACCCAAAAATTTGATCGGATAAAATTCAGAGAAAGTAGATGAAAGTATGTTTCAATCTGTATGAGAAAAGAACCAAAAAGTTTGTTAAAAAGCGACAAAAAACGGGCAAAAAACGGTCATAACTGCTATGCACTCGGCCGGGTGGAACTCTGCCAGAGACTCACCCGGCCGGGTGGAAGTCTCTGGACAAGAATTTGTGTTGCACCCATCCAGGTGGAGTCCTGCCAGAGTCCCACCCGGCCGGGTGAAACTCTCTGGACTCCACGGCGAAGGGCACCCGTTCGGGTGGAGTCCTGCCAGAGTCCCACCCGCCCAGGTGAGACTCTCTGGACACCACCCCTTGCCTCACCCGGCCGGGTGGAAATAAGCCACCAACTCACCCGACCGGCTAGAAGTCCCTGGAATCCACGGAGCGTCCCACGCGGCCGGGTGGCGAAATCACACATGCCCACCCGGCCAGGTGACTCCTTCTGGATCCCAATTTTGGCGAAATCCCAATCTGCCCCTTGGACCCCGCCAGGGGCTGCCGTCCCTTGGACCCCGCTTCCAGGGGCACTGCCCCCGGACCCCCGTCCCTTAGGGGCGAACCCCTAAGATTATAACAAATTCATATAAGCGTGCACTTCGCACCTACGAACTTATATGAAGTATTGTTATGACGATCGGTCACTTCAGTTAATCCAATTACACTGAAATATCCAACATGATTTAATAGGAAGGAATGCACTGTGCATCTGGATATATATATATACGGGAATGTGCCTCGGATAGAATAATGCTTACCAGGTTAACTGACAGAGAAAAATGAACAACTGCGAAAGTAGTCGTATCTCCTGCTCACGCACTAATTCTTGAAGAAGAGGTTGTTGCATTGATGTAGAGTGAAATTGATATTTATATCACATAGAAGGTAATATCTCAAAAATCAAATCACAGTTTTCAATTCTATATAAGGGCAATTGGTCTCTAATATCACAAACTTTGCCCGAATTCCGGATCTTCCCACGAATTTAAAACTTGGTCGTAAAAATTATGAACTTTGCTATTGTTTGACATTTTCCACAATCCTCTATATCATAACTGACTTGGCAAAATTAAAGCTAAAGTGACATTTAAATGTAACAAAACGACGTCGTTTTGGTACTAAAATTAAAGGGCTATTGGTCGCTAATATAACGAACTATGGCCGAATTCCGGATTTTCCTACGAACTTAAAGTTGGTCGTAAAAATCATGAACTTTGTCTTTGTTTGGAATTTCCCACATTTGACGATTCCGTCAAGATTGATTCTTACGTGGCTTGTCGAATTATCTATGTGTCCTAATTACATCTTACGTTGACATTATGTGGCATGACATGAATAAAAATAAAATTAATGGACAAAAATAAAATTAAAAGGCAAAAAATAAAAAAAAATTATAAAAAGATGTGTCTCTCTTTTTCTCTCTCTATAACTTTTCATATCGTCAAATCCACTGCATTGAATGTTGACCGTCACGTCGACGTATCTCCTAGTGACTGTAGGCAAAAGCCCGCCTGCAATATCGGTTGTGACGTTGTTGCACTCGAGACAGATGCAATGGCGGACGGTCGGATTCTAGGCGATTGAAACATACAGATCAGAATTGTAGTTTCTGTTGGCTTTGCCGTTGGATCTTGCAGCCGGCGGTGGCTAGTGGCTGGCGGCCAACGATGGAGAGAGAGTTGGGGAAATAAGAGAATGAGGATATAAAAATTTAAAAAATCCAAATAAAAAATAAAAATAAAAAATTATTAATTTTGGATTAATGAGGTGGACAAAAATGATGTCGTTTTGGTTCAGTGGGCATTCCGACTTGCCAAAACGACGTTGTTTTGGTTCAGTAGACATTCCGACAAGCCACGTAGAAATTTATTTCACCGGATCGTGCTTGATTTTCACTACCAAGTTTTATGTTCGTGGGAAAATCTGAGATTCAACCATAGTTCTTGATATTAGCGACCAATAGCCCTTCTATATATTATGAAACATTAATCGATTTCTTGATTCTCAATATATGCGCTGCAAAATGCTAATCTCGATTTTCATTTAATACTCACAGACTTTACAGTGTATGAGTCTGGAAAGTTATTATGATTGCAACAAGAGGATATCTACAACTCAGCATCTTTGATTTTCCTATCTTGTTATGGAAATCAAGCATGAATTATTTTATGAGGTTTGCCTCAGAATAACGTTGGAATTAATTACATAACAACTTTCCTTCTTCTGTTTTGGAGTTACCGATGTCAAAATCTGCATCTTGCATCCGAATTTCGCATTGTTTTGAGATAATATTAAAACAGTTGTTTTCTCGTATGGACTACATGACACTCTCTCCGTCCTACTTTAAACTAATGGCTTAAAACTTTCCAAAATATGCAGTTTTTGTGATATAAATTAAAGGGACTCCACTGTTAAAATATTTTAGAGACACTTTATTAGCTTTGAGCCGTTATAAATGGGACAATCCAAATAGACTTTGAATCATGTAAAGTGGGACGAAGAGAGTATAATGTTAAGAAATATATGTACATGTATATATGCAAGCAATATAATTGAAAAAATTAAGAATTTGAATGTAACTGAAACGGTCAGGTTTTCAAGATCAGTTATAGACAGAATTGTGGAGCTTGTAACCTTTGTGCATCAAATTTATGTTCCAGGTAACCCTGTTTTCTTGAAAATATCAGATGGAATTACTTTGATCTCAAAATATATGCATATTGAAGTTATGTACATCTGTCATATTTCACCATAAAAAATCAATGCGGATTTAGAAAATGTTCATCGTGGGGTCGACGTGCAGTTTCTTCACATCTTTTCATTTTTAGTTTTACCATCCACAATATTATTCGTCATATCTTTCCTTGTTCTACCACAAAATTTCCCTCATTATATATATAATTTTGTGGCGGTGCTGCCACATGTGGGGTCGACAACAATTTGAAAAACCGAATGTAATGGAATTTGTCGATACTCGTAAGCCGAAGGTGGGGTCGGTCGACCCCGCCCGACCCCACCTACATCCGCCAGTCCTCCTTGCATGCATATAGATCTTTAAAACAAACGAATTCATTCTTTTTCTACGGAAAAAAGGGATAAATCCAAACTATCAAAACATAGGATTAAAACAAATTCAGTAACCACTACCAAACTCCAACCCTATGTTACATAAATTTAATTTATCGCATACGACACCTAATTACCATCCACACCAAAAGGCTTGATTTCAGTATGAGCATGATCACGGCTGTGATATATTATAACGTTAGGCTTTACATCAAAATCCCTAACAAAGCGATCCATTTTCATATTCGAGTTTGAGACCGAACCCATGTCGATAAGATCTTTGATTGCGTTAGGCATAGTCTCTTCATCCATTACAGCCTTCCACACCTCTCCTGGGTCTTTCCTTGCATCACAGACATAGGCAAACTGAAACAACACAAAAAAACAAAAACAAAAAAAAGTTTGTTAAATTATTGAAGAAAATATGAAATTGGAGATGTGGGCTAGAGAGAGAAACTTGATTAATTACCAGAAGAAGAGAGAGAAGGAATGCAGCTGAGAAAGCTTTGCTCTTTTCCATCTTCGGACAAGTTGATACTTCTTTGCTGCTGTCAACTGTACAACCTCTGACTTCCTATTTATAGAGAAACTAAATTGCAATAAAAATATAATTTTTTTTCGGACAAAGGAGATAATCAATCAGTAAGTCAACACTCCAGGTTAAGCGACTGTGAATCATTGATTAACAATTGACGAAAAATAGGTTAGTGGTAGCTATTGTTTGCATATGCATGACTATCATTGCGTGTGGTGGATGTCACAACTAGCTAGCTAGGACTATATATCTATATTTATAAAAATAAATAAACATGTATCACCTGCCACCTGCAAAACAAATTGTTAGTTAACACATATCCCAATCTTACTGACTAATTAGTCATTTTAAGATCAAGATTTTTGACAAAGTATACAATTGAAAAAATATGTTTTATCTCAATTTCACTTCACCAATAATGAATTTAGTAAAATGAAGCACTTAAATA
Organism: Monilaria moniliformis; assembly: GCA_034509125.1. NCBI lineage: Eukaryota > Viridiplantae > Streptophyta > Magnoliopsida > Caryophyllales > Aizoaceae > Monilaria > Monilaria moniliformis. Next base: position 6,441 of record JAYDZE010545224.1, on the reverse strand, counting down.
CCCTAACCTTGTTGGAAAATAGAATTATAATCTCAGCAACAAAAATATAATCTAATGAAGTGAGTTGGCCTTGTGTTTTTTAATTCTTTTGTGACCTATCATTAGCCCACAGAATAAAGAAACTAATCGTCGTTAGTCAACTGGCCATTTTACAGTTCGAACTAGCTTGTGTCTTTTTTATTTTTTGAGGGATGCTTGTCTTTCTTTTATAGAATATGCAACGTATCTAGATGTGAAGTTGTCGCCCCAAATTTTATGAAATTGTAAATTGGTAGCAAATCTGTCCATTTAAAATTGCAACCAACTAATTAATACACCAAAAAAAAATGAGGGTTTTGGGGTTTTGTTTTTTAAGTTGGAAAATGATTTGAAAAAGAAGTCAACTTTTGGAAGTGTGTAGTACTCATCAAGATGCTTCTGTTGCACTTTGTCGCGCGCTTCTTTTCTTAATGAGAAGCAGAAGACACATGACAAGGTTTTTTCCAAGGCCTGCACATAAAAGATATATTTCTTGTAATACATTGAACGTCACTGAATTTCCCACTTATAATTATATAACAAGTTACTTGCAGATATTATTTTGTAATTAAACAAATTAAGATCATATGTACAGCTTAAAATATGTATATCAATATACCTTAATAATTGATATGATGATTAAAAAGATTATCTCATGTATAAATTAACAGGATACTAAAGCTTATAATCGACTTGGACCCTTCATTCTTAATTCAGAACGTATATATATAAAGAGATGATCAAATAAAACTTTTTCTTCTATAGTAATTAAAAATTAATGATCTGAATCATTAATCATTATTTAATATAACATCATATATCAGATGTTGGAATCAAAAGTTCATAATTGCTGCGCTGGAAAAATTGAGATATTGTGGTTGTGGAGTTGACTAAGTGTAAAGCAATATTCTCCAATAATATTGCTCCAAAAAGGTGAGTAGATAAGTACAATGTACGTCTGATAATGCTCTTTGTACTCTTCTCTAACCACCCAATATTTTATCCCCATACCACCATTGTCATCTCTCTCCATCCCCACATCAATTCACATGCACTTATCATTGGCGTTGTTTGCCATACATGGGATATTCTGCACTATAGATTTCAATTAAGAAAGTCCAAATTTTAATAATAAAGTCAGGGATTCGAGTTTGTCGAAATTCAAGATGTATATTTGACTAAATTGGTATCTAGAGACACTCATATATATATTCTCGATGAATATGTAAAATTATGATGTAATTAACTTATATATATATATATATATATATATCATGGGAAAGAGGCAGAAGCAACATGTTAATATTTGAGGGATCGAGATATTCCAAAGTTCCAAACCATATTTAGACGAATTATGGGGCGATGAAAAATAAGTTGTAGATTTTCTAGGAGAAAATAAAATTATAGCCTGAAATATGTGACATGTCCAATTCAGATTATATTCAGCATGAAAATAAAACACAATGTGTGGTATGCTACATTCAAATCTTATCTAAAATCTAGTGGAGTGATCTCATGATTGCATGTGTTTTCTAGGTTTTGACTCCACCTTCATTCTCTCCAAGTTTTTCAAAATTATCATTATTTATAAATTGGAATTATATACTATATTATGTGTTGCTACTTTCGACCACATGTCCAACGTTTGGGTGGTTTTGACTTCGGAGAAGGTTCTAGGAGAAAGAATAGTAACTATATATTGAAAACTGTATATAATTATAATAAACGATTACTTGTAACTTCGTGTCTATAACAATCAATAAATCTTTAAAATAAGATTTAGTATAATTTCGATCAATATTGTACAAGTTGTATTGTAAAACCCAAAAAAAAAAAAAAAAAGAGTAAATGTAATGTTACTATGCAATTAACCTTTAGAATTGATATAATCATATATCCCCTTGCAAAAAAAATTAAGAAAAATACGTAAATCTATAATCAGGTCGATTACTGTGATCGGAACTTCTTATATTTTTTTTAAAATTAAAAAGGATTAATAATGGTTACTCATTTACCCCTGGTGACTCGAACTTTTTTTTCTTCTTCTAAAGAGGATCAATAATGGTTCTCCATTTACCCCTTTGGTGATTCGAACCCGGTTCTCCATTTACCCCTATGGTGATTCGAACCCTCGATCTATTGGTTGGAGGAGAAGCGTCTTACCAACTAAACTGCGCTTCATCATCCCTAGTGACTCGACATATAGGTATTTACATTAGTTAAAAAGGGCATAGTCGTCTTTTGGCCTATACAACGTTAAAGAAATGGAAATAGTTTTTAGTGTTTATTATATACTTATAGTGAGGTTTGACAATCCAGGAATAACCCCCTGACCACACACACTTGACAAAACTTTGTTGGAATTAAACGCTCAATTTCTGTCCCTATAGTTTCTATGATTGCAGAAATAAATTGTGCAACTTTTTTTTTTCTATTTTATTTAAATCTTATCTGCTGACTGTATATGCGGCCATGTGCATACTTATATTTATTACATAATATTGATATTTTGACTATCTGACAAAATAGTATGTCACTAATGTGTTTGACTCCCAAAAAACTATATTAGTTAAATGACATAAGCAATAAAAAAATGTTACCCACAAAATGTATCTGGCATTTGGCATGAGAGTGGCTGAACCTTCAAATTTAATTAAAGGAGGAAAGAAAGAACTAAACGCCTCTTCTGTTTTATGAAGAACTGTTGGTTTCTCCTACTCAAAAGGGACACAAAGTATACTATTATTTTCACCTTGTCTTTTAATATATATGTATATGAACGGAATCGTGTAGAAACTTTTCTTCAAAACAAATTTTTCCTTTTTTTTAGTACAACACTCACCCCCACTGAATTACTCGAATACTCCAACCTATTGGATGAAATGGAAACGTCTTACCAACTGAATTATTTTTTATCCTCGCAATAATTAATGTATTTATTTATTTCTATATACAATAGTATTTTTTATATTGTAAGAATTAATCATGTATTTGTGTATATTAATTATTACGAGGGGTTCGGAGGTGGAGGTGGGGGTAATGAAATGTTTTTGTCCGAAAAAGTTTATCTAGGCATGTGCCCTCTTTCAAGTTGGCAAGACTAACATATAAAGAAAAAATCTCATTTGAGAAGCAGAGAAGCATTAAGCGTTTGAAGAAGGCTGAAGACAAGAAGATCAACATGACTCCTCCTTTAATCTTCCTTGTGTATTCAGTATTTGTTCTTCAGGTAAAACATATCAACAATCCAATCAAAATTATTACTACCAATGTTTCAGACAAAACATCTCAGCTGAGCTGTGATCTCATTTTCAGAGTCTCCAAACAACAGAAGGGCACCTCAAGAAACCGCACCACGGCAGTGACTGGAACAACCATCTCCGATCAAGAACCGAAGATTCCGCAATAAAAAGGCATGATGACATAGAACCCGAACTGAAGGTGTTCTTCCATTACAAGGACCTCAAAGCTGGCAATAAAATGGAAATCTACTTCCCTACAAAAGACCCTTCAACCTCTCCCCATCTCCTCTCCAGACAGGAATCCGATGCCATCCCTTTCTCCTCCTCTCGCCTCCCTTACATCCTCCACCTCCTCTCCTTCTCCGAGGGATCCAAACAGGCCAACGCCATGAGAGACACACTCCACCACTGCGAGTCCCCTCCAATAAAAGGCGAGGCCAAATTCTGCGCCACGTCTCTTGAATCCATGCTCAATTCCCTTCATCAGATCTTCGGATTAAGCTCCAAATTCAGAGTCCTCACCACCACTTACCTTTCTGACTCAATATCACCTCTTCAGAATTACACTGTATCCGAACCTCCAATGGAGATATCAGCTCCCAAGATTGTGGGCTGCCACACGCTTCCTTACCCGTATGCAGTTTTCTACTGTCACGGCCAAGAAAGCGATAACAAGCTCTACAAGGTTGTGCTGGAAGGGGAGGACGGAGGGAGAGTGGAGGCAGCTGCTATTTGCCACATGGATACCTCACAATGGGATCCTAGTCACAACGCCTTCCGTGCTCTTGGAAGCGTCCCTGGTGCTTCACCTGTGTGCCATTTCTTCCCCTCGGACAACCTTGTTTGGCTTCCGGTTACCTAGGATCATCAGGTGTTAGATTAGTATGTATGGTGCAATAACCTCAGACCGCTACGGTCTAGGGCCATCGAAACTTTCAAGGAATATATGGTTTTTAAGAGTGTGTTTAATTACCTCTGTGGAAATTATCTTCATTGCTCCTTGTGGCATATTCCGGGTAATACATTATGTATGTATAGATGCTATACCAGATGCACTCCAATAGATAACAAGGATGTAAATTCCTAATTCCCTAAACTTGTATGCAATGATGCAACTAGCAAGTATGTATTGTCTATTCATATGTGATCCAAGTTGGCTGATTAAAAGTCTTCATTAGTGAACACATCATGGTGAAGACTTCACAAAATTTATATCACAGAACAATTTTGCTTTGATAGTGGAGATGAAAAGCAAACTTTTCAATTGAAATGGCATAGAAGAAAGGGCCTGTGACAAGTTTCTGTTCTTGATCCTAACTTTGATATTATTTCCTATTTGGTTCAATAGAGTCTCTTTACAACTTAATTTGTTGGAAGGAAGAAAAGGGTTGGTGTAAGATTCGGAGCTTGATGGTAGATGAAGAAATAGCCTCTTCAAGTAAACCATTGATGCACCTGGGAAGAAAAGATGAAAGGTGAACAAAGTATAATAAGAACATCTTCACACGAGATACTCTATAATTGATTTGTGCATAATTCTACTCCCCAGTGAAGTAGCCCAATAATCTAACAATCATCGATACAATTTGGTTTTCAAGGAGAGGTTCTATTTGGTAGAGGATAGTTGCAATACTCACACTATCTCTGTATATAGCCAAGTCTAGGTGCTGGAAATCCCAGGTGACACCTTGCAGGGCCATAAATCAACAGGAGATCTGGTTCTGAGCCCCCACAGCCTAAACTAACCAAAAGCAGAGGATTTACTTGTTAGAAGTCGAAAAAAGTCATAATACTAAAATGTTGTCAGTATGAAATTTAATTTATAATGAAACATATGTGGAAGCTCCAAGAGCATCAACCATGTTAGACTCTGTCAAATTTGGTTCCTCTGTTTTTTTCACTCTGATGGCCACAGCCCGCAAGAAAGTAAATACTATTACCAAGCTCCAGTGAGAAGATGGAAGCTGAACAACGGATGTTGAATCCTTTTATGAAGTGGTCAGTGATTATATCAACACGTTTTTTAGTAACCCGTGACATAGATGAAATCCTTCACAACCTCATCCCATCATTGATTAAGGAAAGAATGTCGATCTCATTAGACCGTTTGAAGTTGGAGAGTTCAAAGAAGCTCTCTTCCAGATGCAGCCAGATAAGGCCCAAGGTCAGGGCGGATACAATCTCCTATTTTACCAGAAAATTTGGGAGCTCTTAAAGGATGATATTTTCAGCAGTTCTCTGAATGGCTCGCCAATGGGCTGCTCCCAATGCCAGTAAGTAGCACGAACATAGTGTTGGTCCCGAAAGTTGATAACCCAAGCAACATGAAAGAGCTAAGACTGATAGCCCTATGCAATGTCATCTACAAAATTCTCTCAAAAAGTGCTATGCAACCGGCTGTAGTGAGTCCTACCTGGCATTATTGATAAAGCCCAATCCACATTCTTTGAAGGCCGAACCATATAGGAGAACATCCAAACCGCTTTTGAGGCGATACATTCCATGAAGAGGAAAGTAAGGGGCAAATTCGGGTAGTTGGTGCTGAAAATCGATATTAGCAAAGCCCATTGCAAGATGGTTCGGAACTACCTTGATGTGGTTCTTACTCGTCTGGGTTTTTGCAATAAATGGAGAGGTTGGATTCGTATGTGTATGCAATGTTAGAAATTCATCTAATGATACGCAGCCGAAAAAACAGACGGGAAATGCAGATCTAGATTCATAATTGATCTTATGAGTTGAGCATGTAATCACACAACGAAAAGAAGACTTACTTGTTGTGTAGTTTGATTTCCGCATTTGATCGAATCCGGCATCCTGTTGGTGAATCCACTACTTTCGGTATCCACGTGTATGCCAATCCGATACAGGAACAATTCCTCGGTACACAGTTCAATCAGAAAAAGTTAGTAAATCTCTGATTGAACATACATATTATTTATGTAACAAAAGAAATCAGTTCTCACGTTCGAAACGTTCCATAAGTGATGAATTAACGTCTATTACTTATTTCTCTATAATAGGGAAATATATTAACTGTTCCATGGGGCATAGGCCTATGGGCTTATTATCTTTTGTCTGTATTAATTAATTAATAGTCCAATCTTAATTAATTAAAGCCCAATATCCTAATCTAGTCCATATATCTTTCAATCTCCCACTTGGACTAGTATTAGATATA
>JAYDZE010545213.1:0-14119 GCA_034509125.1 Monilaria moniliformis | reverse complement strand
TGGTTTTATTTCCAATCTTCCGTTTTTAATTGTTCGATCATTGAATTTTAAATTATAATGACGTATACATCATATATCGTGAGAATCGTTAACAATAATAATAGTATAATATATATATATATATATATTAATTTGCAACTTTGCATGCAAAAAGATACAATAACCGGTCATGGCCTTGGTTCACAAACTCAACGATCCACAATCCTCTCAATTCAATTAGTGAAATATAATTTTTTTGCCATAAACATATTTAAGCCATCTAGAAACACGGATAGCAACAAATCCCAACGGAATAAACGGATTGAATAACTATAAATAACAACCACCACCCTCTCCATTCTCACAACCAAAAATCATATTAGCAATAACAATCCTTTCCATTTTTCACACCAAAATAAAGAAGTAATAACAATGGCAATAATGGGGAAATCCACCCTCCTCGCCGCCTTCGCCCTCCTTCTCGCCTCGGCCGCCTATGCTGGGGTGGACGAGGCTTGCAAGAAAACCCCGGACCCGGCCTTCTGTGCAACGCTCCTCCAGCCCAGCGCGGCCGCGTTTGAGGACAACAACACCACCAAGATGGATAACGCGGCTGTGAAGGCCGCCATGGAGAAAATCGAGGGCGTGAGAACCCTCATGGAGGGGCCCGTGGCGAAGGGCGCGAAGAAGAAAGACGTGAAGGAGGGGATCGCGCAGTGCGTGGAACACGTGGACCGATGCCCACTCGAGGCGGCGTTGCGGAAGCTCAACAACGACACCAGTGACGGCACACACGCGCCGCGGAAGCTCGGCAAAGCCATCCCCATCAAGCTCGTCGACATCGCCTCACAGGAGATGCTCATGTGCGTTGATGCATTGAAGAGAGGTGAGGAGGAGGCCAAAGCCGCCGGCGGAGACGACGAAAAAGTCACCGTCGAAGGCATTAAATTGGCCCAAGAGTCGTCCCTCGCTTGCTCCATCGCCAAAGCCATTATTACGCCCTAAAAAATTAGGGCAACATGGAAAGTTGGTTTATACATTTCTTTTTTTAGGAATAAATACGTTGTGTTTAAAAATAAGTGGCACCAGCTTATAGTGGTGACACATAAGAGTGTAATAGATAGGTGCACTCTAGTAATGTATTGAGATATGAGTAAATTTTAGTTTAAAATATGGGTGTTTGTTACTATACTTAGAATCATGAACTACCTAGATTCGAATTCTATGAGAAGCGAAAATTTCATTTTCTATTGCAGATAACTTCACGGCGATTATAGGTACTTAAGTACTTTGCACGTTCAGTGCAATGTTCCCACATTTTCATAAGAAAAATATTTTTATTTTAACTGCATCCTTAATGTTACGTTTAGAAAATATATTTCTTTGGATATCTCGAACCGGGGTACATGTAGTTTGAAAATATAAAACCGGTACAACATAACCACAATATTGTTTTAAGCAATACATGAGTACAAAATCTATAGTCAGACACGACTATCTCTTGATATTTATCTTAAAATATCAAGATATTTTCATACCACCTTCAAGCTGGTATACCTGCTACACATCATAGCTATAATAAATAGTAAATAGATTTAATAGTAATACATTCTATCATACAATAAATCATGTATTGCGTATATTTAATATATCTTACTAAATTTGATATTAATACGTTATATAGTCAATGACATCACAATATGCTGCAAGTTTGGCATATGCACAATTGTGAAAAAAATTCTAATATTGGAGTATAAAAGTTTTTTTTTTTTTTTTTATTAATTACAAACCCGTGCAATATGTATTGAATCTATAATACATACACGCATTACGATTATTGGTCGCTGAGAGTTCAAATGTAACTCATAAATCATTCTATTGACGTGTATATTTAAGAGAGTATAATATTTTCAAATTATATGTATTTTGATTTAAAATTATCACTAATTAATCTTTTAAAATTATTGATTTTCTGTTGGGTTCGGATAATCTGTTAATATTTAATATTATTATTTTAATTTATTTTTTTAGTTTTTATTAATTTAGTTAGGATTACGTTTTTAATTTTTTATTATTTGGTTAGGATTAGGTCGTGTCGTTATTGTATGGCTGTAATGTCGTGTTGTTATGGTATCGTGTCAGCATGAATATGATTGTGTTGCTAACAGATTCATATCGTATACGAATCGTTTCGGATTTGACTTTACTGAATTAGATCGTTATCTGATCGACCAGATAACAACTCAAATCGTATTAGCCAGCCTAAATATAACGGTTACTCTTTTTACTAAACTATTAACATCAGAATAAGGCTAAGCGGATGAGAGTATGATTTAGTTTCAAGGAAAATCCGCTGCAAAGAGATAACATAAATCGCCGCAAACATATTTAAGCCACCGACAAACACGGACACAATCACAATCCCCAACTGAAAAAACGGATTAAATAACTATAAATAGCAACAACGACCCTTTCCATTCCCACAACCTCAGACCACACCAATAATAGCAAAAATGGACAAATCCACCCTACTCGCCACCTTCATCCTCCTCGTCTCCGCCGCCTCCGCGGCGAACCCCAACGCCGGGCTGGACGAGGCGTGCAAGAAGACCCCCGACCCGGACTTCTGCGCCCTCTTCCTCCAGCCCAGCGCAGCCGACTTCGCCGACAACGACCCCAAAAAAATGGGGTTCGCCGCCATCAACGCCACCCTTGACAAAATCAAGGGCGTGAAGACCTACATGGTGGGAAAGGCTGTGAAGGGCGCCAAGAACAAGGAGCTCAAGGCGGCGATCATGGACTGCGTCGAGCAGATCTCCCGCAGCGAGGAAGCTCTTAGCTCGGCGGTGGGGGAATTCAATCTAACCGGCGACGGCGCCAATAATGCGCCGCGGAAGCTCGGCGCCAAAGCCGTCCCCATCAAGCAGATAGACACCGCCTCCACAGAGCTGATAAGCTGCCGTGATGCATTGCAGAAAAATGAGGAGGCGGGAATGGCCGCCGGCGGCGAGAACGCCGACGTCACGCGCCAGGCGTTGCGATCTGCGAGGGAGTCGGTCCTCGCTTGTTCTATCGCCAAAGCCCTCTTTATGCCCTAGATTAGGGCAAAATTAAGTTATTATTTTGATTTTATTTTGGGAATTGGTATTTGGGAATAAACGGTGCCCTACTCTAAGCTATAGGATTAGCTTATAGTGGTCACAATTAATTGTGTAATATAGCTAGGTGAAGATTTATTTTTTATTTTTTTTCGTTGCTCTAGTAATGTACATGTTGAGATCCGAGTATAATTATATATGCATAGATTATTTATTTATTTTTCTTATATGTAAGATATGATTGTGAAATATAGACAAAATATTTTCAATTCACAATTAAGAAGTGTGTTAGTAATGAATTTAAACAAAATATAATTGATTCACAACTAAGGAACTTCGTGGTTATCAATTACACACAAAATATGATTAATTCATGAATAGTGAGTTTCGTGGGTGTAGATTGTATGCATAATAAAGTTAACTCACGATTAAGAAATTTCGTGGAGAGATGAATTATTATAATAATTAAAATAAGATTGTATGAATAATTAGATTTTTTATTTTAGTAATTATTAAAAAAAATTATCTTTACAATAACGTTATTTTATTAGTTGGCCAATAAATATAAATAGATGAATATGCCTAAAAAGGTAATTCAAAATCTAAATGAGCATCGGTCAATTGGACTCATTGCAATCACTAACATTTACAGAGGTTAAGCATCTCCCTTAATCTCATCTAAAAATTGAAAAACAAAATCAATTTCCCAATGTAGATAGACAACCCCAAATTTGAGCGAAATTAGGGCAAAATCGCTTGAGCAACAGAGCAAGCCTGAACGGATTCCTCCGTCAAATTCAAGGCTCTCCTCACGACGTCGTCGTGCTTGTGCTTCTTCAATGAATCGACGCAGGAGGCATTCAGCTCCGCCGCGGCGCCATCTATCATCTTCAACACTTCGTCTCTCTCGACGCCTCTGGTCTCGTTGAGCGCCTGTAGCGCCACTTTCAGGGCACCCTCACCGTTGCCGACGTTGCTCAGGCTTCGGCTCAGCGCCTCCAGCTCCTCGGGCGTCGTCTGCTCCCGCACGGCCTCGTGAACCATGAACTCTCTCAGCTCGTCGACTCGCTCAACGGTGGCGTTCACGGCCGCCGTCCACGTCTTCACGCCGTCTTCCTCCGACAATTGCGACGCGTACGGCTGCAGGAGCGACGCGCAGAAACGGGGGTTCGGCGCCTTCCTGCATGGCGGCGGACACGATCTGGAGGAGGAGGAGGATGATTTTGGCCGGTGGTAACGCGTCCGATTAGTATTACTTAAGTTTTAGTCTTTTTTTTTTACTTGCTAATTTTTAGTAAGAGTCTCATTCAAACTTCAAAGTACACAAAAAAATATTTGATTTAAGTGTAAGATATGATTTATAAAATAATTCATCTTAATTAAATGTTTGGTTTACATAATTGGAATTGTAATGGATAATTCGGACCGCACTCTAATTATTCAATTATGTGAGTATTTTATCACCTCATAAATTGAAAGGTTATTTAATCATAAAATGAAAGGTTATTTAATCATTCTTCAATTTATAATACAAAATTTCAGAAATATCCTTACAAAAATCATTATTATTTTTATTTGTTCTCAATTTTATGCATTTTTCATGATTATAAAAAAGAATTCTAATTTTTTAATTTTAGCCATAATTTTCTAATTTATCTTTTGTGATACTCCATCCAATCAATTCTAACCTAGTAGTAACCAAAATATCAGTAGGGCCATTTTGAACACTTTCAGCCTCTTTAATTTGGATCAAAGAGCCCAATACAGCCAGCCAGCCCATCTTCAGCATATTCTCAAACGTCGTCGTTAGCACCGAAAGCTGTTGACATTTCTGTCTGCCGGAACTAAGCGCAGCTAACTCAGTATGTATGGAATCTAAAATCTATACGAAAAATAGAACATGAAATCTGATTGAATAACCGTAGGCGGATGATATGGAATCAGAAGTTGAAACAGGAGCGGAATTAAGAGATCTGCAGTACTGCTCATTGAATCTCGAAATACCTTCGAATAATCCGTAATTAGAAGAAAGATATGATGCGAAAGATCATCGGATCATCAATCCAGCGGCTGCATAGAGGATTTTCTGCTAAATCCGCAGCGTCCCGTGATCTCGATGGGGAAAATAGGCGATTTTTGGGCACGCCCACGATTGATTTCAGTTGCATACGCTGCGCAGATGATGCCGTTGGCTTGTTCCTTGAAATGATTGCGATGTCGCCGCAGCCTTCTGTCCCTGCATACAACAAGCTGTTGAGTTACACGGTCAAAATGGGGGAATACCGAGTTGCCTTCTACATGTTCGACAAAATGCGCCAATGGGGCGTCGAGGTAAATCTGTGCTCGATGAGTATTGCAATGAATTGCTGCTGCCTTCTACATCGGGTAGATTTAGGGTTTTCGATTTTGGGCAGCTTGTTCAAGCACGGCTGCGAACCGAATCTCACGATTTTGAGCACTCTTTTGAAAGGGCTGGTTTTAGTTGGCAAGATTGGTGAGGCAGAAGCGTTGTTCAGAAAGATTCTGACTTTAAAACTGTGCGAGCCCAACGATGTTATGATTCTAACCGTGATGAACGGGCTGTGCAGGAACGGGCAGAGTCGAATTGCCCGTGATCTTCTTCAGGCAATGGAGAAAACTAGGATTAAGCCCAATGTTAAAGCTTATAGTGCTGTAATTGATGGTTTGTGCAAGAATGGAATGGTTGATGATGCAATGTTGCTCGTCTCCGAAATGATTGGAAAGGGCATTTCGCCCAATATTATCACGTATAACTCGATTATTCAGGGCTTGGGCAATCTAGATAGATGGGATGAGGTTAAATTCTTGTTATTAGTTGAAATGGTGGATCACAATGTGCCTTTAGATTTGATCGCTTTTAATTCACTGGTAGATGTGTTGTGCAAAAATGGGAAGTTGGATGAGGCTGAGGATGTTTCGCAGCTTATGGTAAGAGCAAATGTTGGTCCTGATGTATTCACATACACTTCTTTGATATGTGGGTATTGCTCGAGGGGGAGATTGGAAAAAGCAAAAGAGGCATTCGACTCCATAGCTAAGAGGGGTCTAAGGCATAACATTATGAGCTATACCAATATGATCAATGGATATTGCAAGAACGGTGCTGTGGATGAAGCCCGGCTTCTCTTTGATGAGATTCCGCGGATTGGGTTGAAGCATAGAGCAGCTTCGTACAACATCATGATGGATGGGCTTTTCGGTGCAGATAGATTTGATGACGGGTGGAAGCTTTTCAACGAGATGGAAGCTTCACAAGTGCATCCGGATTTGCATACTTATAATATCTTGTTGGAAGGTTTATGTCGGAATCTGCAAGTTACTGAGGCAATCCCAATTCTGAGAGTGATGAAGGCGAAAGGCGTTGTTTGTGATATAGTGACGTATAATATCCTCATTAATGGTCTTTGCAAGGTTGGTGAGTTCGATGCTGCTCGGAATCTTCTAGATCAACTTCCATCCGAGGGTTTGCAGGCGAATGTGCTAACGTATACCACTATTATTGGCTCTCTTTACCAAGAAGGGCGCGATGAGGAGGGGAAGGCTCTGCTTCTTGAAATGAAGGAGAAGGGAATCCCACCGAATCGGGTGACTTACAACGCGATCATATGCAGTTTGACAAAGAGAAACGAGCTTCACAAGGCGATGCCATTCTTCGAGGAAATGTGTGAAAGAGGATTCTCCGCTTCTCCAGGTGCTGCATCCGTCCTATCGGATAAGCTGCAAGGAGAAGATGTAGATGATAATCTCTTAGAAATGATTAAGAAAGTTATGCCACAACTGAGAAATGAATGACTTTTATTTTTGATTTTGAGTCAGTGCTTGATTTTTTGTTTGTTAGAATTAGTTGTTGTAGAGTTTCATGTGATTCTCATGAAACCAAGAGGTGTAAAGCTAGTGATTGATTGCATACAAATGAGGAGTTCTTTTTTCTTCTTCAGCTGTTGATGGCTTCTGGCAAGGTTCATGCCTCCATATAATTTTAATATTAATATGCTTAGATTGAGAAATCTCCAAAGAAGATCAGGAACTTTTCGATGGTTGTTGTTATGTGTGATTATAAATCTTGAGGCCTATCTATGTTATTATGTTTTGAATTCTGGAAATGCCGCGTAGAGGTGTTCGACAAATTGCCAAAAAGAAATGTGGTTTTCTTGGAAGGCGACGATCAATGCATCACAAATTCACAATTGCATATACTTTCTATATCCCACTAATTATTTATTTGAATTTCCTAAAAAAATTAATCTAAAAAAAGAAACTAATCGTTACTTTAATTTTATAAGCTAACGCAATTAAAAATTACTCAACTTTTTTATTTGAGTTACCAACTGAAAGAGAAGAAGATACCAATTTTCTAGGAAAGGAGATAATCAACAATCTCAATTAAAGAACTAATTTTTGTAATTAAAAAAAAGAGCAGTAAACTCAACATTTGTGAGTTGCCACTATTTCCTCCAGAAACACACAGAAAAGCACGCAGTCAGAGTGAATGGAGAGATACCAGAGGGTGGTGAAGCCCAAACCGGAGCAACCCGTCAACGAATATGAAATCCGAGTCACAGCTCAGGGTCTCATTCGTAATTATGTCACTTACGCAACTTCCTTGTTCCAGGTTTTTCATTTTTATTTCATTTCTGCAACTTTTTATGAGAGTTTGCTCAAAGTGAACTGCTTATAGTGATTTATTTGAGGCAAAGGTCGAGTCGTCTTGGTTATTGGGCTCCGCATCTTCGATGTTTGAAGTTATTTGCTTAGTTTGGGTTGGAAAATCAGCTGTTAAATGTGAAATTTTGCAGAATTAGTTATAGATTTGGATTATGGACTTTTATTTGTATTTGAAAAAAATATTGAAAAAAAATTATGTATGTTAGCTATGAGCCTAAATTATAGCTTATGATCCTATGGATAACTTGAGGAGCCAGTGAAACTGTGTTGTGTTTAAAGGGTTTGATTACATCTGACTGATGAATCGATTCTTGGTGCCGTGGAGTGTGAGAGCTTTAAGGAGGGCATACTTCATACACCCTTCAAATATGGCTATAACTTCATCATTCAGCTTGTTGTTAGAGAATGTATCGCCGAATAAGGAAAATGTAGACGGCGATGAGTGGAACCCGTGTTGAGGTAATCAATAACAGAGGATGAGTGGACATTAAGAAGATTCAATTCTTAGAGTTCCTGTTATGTTCTCTTTCTCTAAAAAATGATTTTTTTTTGGTGGGGAACAGAGAATTCCTGGATTACATCAAAAATATCAACCAGCTCTACAACTATAACCGATGCCTATGAGCCCACTGAAGAGGGCTTAAGTCCGTAAGTTCTTGCAATCAGTTGGTCAAAATTCCGGAAAACATGTTTCCATATGGAATTTAGTTGATGCCCGAATCTGGCAGGTTGGAGATGAGGCGGCAGGTGTCCCTGATTAGTATTGCTTTATCAACTATCGAGCTGACCAAAACTTCTTCTGGGTAAACAGAAGCTATATCTTTTGATCATTGAGGATACACCTTTTCTTTGTTTTCTTTGTTTCTTTTTAGTTAAATTTTGTTTTCATAGCTGAGAATGACGGGGTTCCGTGTTCATAGGTACCAATCTCCAACCATGAAGCATGCAGAAGGTGGAAGTCAGGAAGAGCTGCCATGAAGCATGCAGAAGGTGGAAGTCAGGAAGAGCTGGAGAATAAACAATCTATCATTTCATCTAAAGATGTTGGTGAAGGTAGCTTGATTTCTTTGATTGAGTCGTCAATATGAGTCCCAAGTCCAGGACCGAGTAAATTGATGCTCAGCTGGAAATACTGAACTTTAAATATATTTTTTCAGCTATAATAATAATAACAACAATGGTTCTTACTCCAATTTATGATGCATAGATAATGTTGGAGGCCGCTTGCAAGGTAGAGATGGAGACCGAGGTGGAGGTCGTGGTAGAGGTAGAGGGAGAGGCAGAGGCCGTAGTCGAGGGAGGGGTTGGTATGGTGATTATCAAGGTGCTGTGTAGTAACGTAGTTTACCTGATTTTGGTGCAATTGGTTGGTTTTGAACTTCTCTATAATAATTTATTCTACTTGCAGAAAATAGCGGGGGGTATTATTATTGGGTTGCTGGAGGAGAACGAGGTGGAGGCGGAGGCGGGAGTCGGGGATACTGTGGTAAGTTCGTATCACATCGTGTTCTATTTTATGCCTAGATTAATGGAGTTGTATTGTTAATGTACCCTAAGAAAGAACTCTATTGGTGATTGTCTTGTTGCTAGCATTTTATATGTCAAAATTAATCTAAGGGTCACAAAAATGACAATTTTTGTTATTCATGTTTATCATCATTTTACTTGTGAGCGAGTCCTCGGATGAGCCTGATCGACTTGATTGCTTTTACTTTCCATTACTAACAGGGGCCGGATACCAAAGAGGCAGAGGTGGTGGTCGAGGAAGAGGCCGAGGTTACAGCTATGATGGAGGAAGAGGCCAGGGGTATGGCTACGGCTATGGCAGTGAAAGAGAAGGCTGGGGGTACGGCTATGGTGGAGGCGGAAGAGGCCGGGGTTACGGAGGAGAGGGGCAGGGGTGATCAAGAATAGTGAGACCAAGGATTGGCTGCTGCTGTAAGGGTATGCAATGGAACTGTTACGGTAGCTACTTATTTGGTTACTATCTGCACCAATTTTGTCTTGTATATTATCATGTAGACATTGTAGTTTTTGTGCATTTGATGTCTTTGATTGTTGTAATTTTCATTTTTGTGTAGTTCCTTTCTCCATTAGAACAAAAATTTAAGGTGCTATGCATAGTGAAAGGATTCGCAGGTAGGGGAAGTAGGGCTTTGAGTCCAAAGACATTTCCTACAATGAAACTTGTTATTTGGACCGTCCTTCTTACGTATTTTTTCGTCTGTTCAATAATTGTTTCGAGAGTTGGTTTAGTTGAGATAACGCTTCTTGATAGTTCAAATTACAATTCTGGACGTCTGATGACAAAATTGCTAATACAAAAGGACAATTCATAAAATGGGTTTTAGTAGCTCTAAATCGATTTTACATTTCGAGTTAGATGTATGTTTAAAATTTGCTCAAAAAGCTAGAAGGGTCTAATTTGGTACAATTACCTTGCTAGATTCAGAATGGTTTATACATGATTTTAATGCTTAGGTGGAAATTTTTTTACCGATGACTAGATTCTCACACATGCCATGTAGTTGGAGGTTTATAATCCAAAAAATGAGTAACAGTGATCAAAATTTTTATTTTATTTTTATTTTTATTTTTTTATCCCAAAAACCCTAAAATATTTTTGATATTCACTAAAAAATTAAGATAAATTAATAAATTTAAGAGTATGAATAAAAATGAAAAAAATCAACAAAGATATGAACAAAAAGTGATATCAACCCAATATGATTTATGGATCATAAAATTTGAGCAAATTAAATGGCGATAGGTGGTAGAGAATGTAAAATCAGAAACTCAAGTGTGAGCGGCGATAACATACATGGATGAGTGGAGGCCCACTTGAGAAAAATTCGGACAAATTCATTCATTAATTTAGGTGTCGATGTGTTCCAACAGTATTTCGATGAGTGTTCTACTCTAATCATCTTCAATATCAGATTCCATTACATTACAGATTCCATTAGTTTCCCCAAGCCCACATTTTCTGCTTCTTCTCTCCTCACTTGACTTTATTGAATCTTGAGGTAAGCACCTTTAATTTAATAGTTTATGCCCCTTTTAATCAATCAATTTGATTTCTGCGTGTTTTCTTGATTTCTTGATCAATTTCTGGGAAACCCTTTTTTCTGAATTCTTTTCTTTTTGTTTCTATTTTAATTGTTGGGTGGAGAAAAACGAAATAGATTGAGAAATGGGGAGGGTTTTTGTGGTGAGTCTTGAAGGGAAGATCTACAGTTGCAAGTACTGTGGGACCCATCTTGCTCTCAGTGACGACATCGTCTCCAAGGTTTATTCGTTTGTTCTTTTTCCCTTCAAGATTCAATCTTGTCGCTTGAGTTGATGAAGATTCAATCTTCAATTTGGATATCCTTATTGTTTCTTGACTTTGAAAATTTGTATTGAGATTTCAATTGCTGATTATTGTGGTATTTGTTTATGCTAATTGCTGATGATCTGCACTTTGTGGGGGTGTTTGACTTGAATTCGATCTAGTGATGCTTTTGTAATGAATTAATGCAGTTTAAGCTCCGATTTTTCGCAGATATGAATACTTACTGTGTAGTGAATAAGGCCCTGCTGTTAAATTGCTGTCTAGCTTTGAACAATCCAAGTTTAGGCTGTTTAGGGTAGAAATGGCGGTTGCATTGAGACTGCGACACACTAGGCGTGCTGTAGTGTGTAAATCACGTGTCCAGGAAGATCCTCGGGTGATGATTATGATGAATCACTTTGCATCAGATATAATTTCTTGTGTAGCTTGTGATGGAACACGAAAGGGGTTATTGTCTTCTCTACATTGTGATTATTTGTTTACCTTAGTAATTGGTCGAATTACTCGGCTGGCTTTTTCCTATCTAGTTTTCTTGTTAAACTTTCTCCACTAGTTGATACTAGTTCTTGTCTGCAATATATATAGCATAGGCCTGACCCTCGTTTAAATAACTTTTAGTAAGATAAAGTGATTTTGTTATTGATATTCTTTTATAATGATGTTTGTGCACGAGTTGACAGTTAAATCTTGTTTTTTTTAGTTGATGAGGATTTTGGTCTAATTTTACTACTTACATCATCTACTTTCAATTTTGGACCTTCCGCGCTGTTTATGATGAGATTTTTTACCTATTTATACCTTCCATCAATGAATGCTAAACCTTGAATGTGATGCTTAACAGCAGACTGTTAGGTCTAGTTTTCCTGTTTTTGTGTCGGAAGATGATGTCATATTTTTTTTTATAGTTCTCTAGGTGGGCTGATTCACCCGTCACCACTTATTTAACTACACCAAGTCCTTGATTTCCTCTTTAAATCCTTTTCCCGATAATGAAGAAACTGATAAGTAAAAGCAAATATTGGGAAACATGATATCTTCAGTTCATTTAGGCTTGCTCTCGGTGATTGCTTTTATGTTTCTTGATTCTATGAGTTGATGACTGGGTGTATATGATGCTGGTCTTTATCTTCCTATGCGTTTTCCAAAATTAGCTTTAAGCTTTGGCGTATTTGACTTCTCGGCCAAAAAACTAACTTTCTTTTTCTTTTTCTTTTTCCTTCTTTATTTAACATTTCAGTCTTTCCAAAGCAGGCATGGGAAGGCTTACCTCTTCAACAAGGTGTAAGTTTCTTGATTTTTGCATGCTCTTGAGATAATGGAATTATCCATCTTGGATCTTTTCTAAATACTTTAAAGTTACATCGGTGGTGTTTTTGAACTTCCATTTCTCATTCCAGTGCAAGATTTTCTAACTCGCCATATCTTGCAATTTCTTAAATGCCACTGCCTAATGATAAATAGGAACTTAAGTGCAGTCAGAAACGACAGGTTTAGATGCTCATCGGATAGTCATGTCAAGCTGTAGGATTTGAGAGTCGAAAGTACATCAACATGCCTATCATAAGCATTCACGTGTATAATGACTTAATAATTTCTCATACCCACGTGCAGAGCAAACGTGACTCTCGGGGAGAAGGAAGAGAGGTTGATGATGACTGGAGCTCACACAGTGGCTGATATATACTGCGTCCAGTGTGGTTCAATTGTTGGGTGGAAATATGTAATACACTACCCGATGCTATAAACACAGGCACACACACACTCGTTTTGAGTATTTCAACACATAATTCGATTTATTGTCTCCAGGAAATGGCGCACGAGAAGAGTCAAAAGTACAAGGAAGGCAAATCCGTTCTGGAGCGGTCTGTCAAGCTCTTGATCTGCGAACTTACAGTTAAGGTAGTGTTATAGTATGTATGCTACATTGTTGACGTTGGTTTCCATTGAACAGGTTCAAGATTTCTGGTCCTGATGGAAGCAATTATTGGGTGAGCCACGAGGCGCATGCCGTTGGGGGCAGTGACACGGACGACGTCTGATTTGAATCTTGATTAGTATCTACAGAATCAATGGCTCACAATTGTACATATTTTTAACCTACCAAGATTTGTGATTCTTGAATTGCTGGAAATTCCTCAGTTTGAAGCTCCATAGCTTTCCATGCTATCATATATTGGTGTCTAATGGCTTTATTGTACATATTTTACTTGAAACTAGTTTGAACATTTTTCTGCCTCCCTACTTTGAGAAGTAGTGTTTGCCATTTATGGCATGGGATTTTCTAATTTTATAGCCCCTTATTTCTGGCATATATTCAGTTTGTATTTTATGAAAAGAAAATAAAAGGAGTGCACAAACCTAGGAAAATCATGAATGAAATAATAATGAGGATATGGAAAATAAAATAACTAGACAAAGATATATAGCTGTAGACAGTTTCCGTCGTAGGATAACGACGGATTTTCCGTTACTTGCGTCTAAGACTTTAGTGTGAGCAATTGCTGTTCGATTTCGTCTCTACTTCGTCACAAATTCCGCTGTATTTGATGTTGTGGATCCGTAGCCATCACAAATTCCGTCAATAAACTTAAATTGTATTAAGGTCTTGGATCCGTAATTAGGCAATGACGGAATATTTTCCATTGCAAAATATTCCTTTATTATCTCTTTTTGAAAGGAAAAAGAGTACTCTATATATAGATAGACCGTAGACCAAACAAAGAAGAGGCACATTCCAATGTCTTCAAATTCGCTTTAATTAAATTTTAATTAGAAATTAATAAATTTTAATTAGAATTAATGAATTCTAGTTGGGATTAACGAACTATATATTCACAGCGGCGGATCTAGGGGGCGGAAGGGGGGGCCGACCACCCCGGCCCCCGAACATCTATTTTTTTTATGTTGTGAGAAGAGATGCATGGTTTATTGATATTGAAGATTTGGGTAGCATTTCTCGAAAGATTGTTGAAACTAAAAAATATAGAATTTTTCCATTAGTTTATCGCTTGATTGAATTGGT
>JAYDZE010545202.1:0-14119 GCA_034509125.1 Monilaria moniliformis | reverse complement strand
ATTTCCAACCCTAACCCTCTAAAATTAGCGGGTTAATCGGGCCAGCCCAGCGGGTTCGGGCTGGACTGACATCCCTAGGTATGTGTGGCTGCTGCTGTGTTTTTTCTGCTTTGACCATCAGCATTTTTTATGGGACATCGGATCCTCCTTGTCTTGTTTTTGTTGGTGGTTAGAATAGCCTTGATTAGTCCTGTTATTTGGCTTTGTGTGTGTGTGACTGCTGGTTTGTTGCGTTTTTTATCAATCGAAAAAAGTATAAATGACATTTTATAACATTGTAATCAAAATTAAGTGCCGTAACAAAGTATTCTCCTAAACAATACTAGATGTCGTATTAATTCCCTGATGTTAGTAAATGTCATATTATATTTATAAAATATGATAAATAATTAAGCTATTTCGACTTTATCAAATGTGGGCGATAACTAATAAACCCTAATTAATCCACGTGGAGAAAAGTGAGACGTTGCATAGATTATTTATAGGATATTTTTACATGTCTCTTAACCGTTCTTTGTTATAGTGTAGTTAAGACAAATTACTTAACTATCTATGCTACAACTTAATATAACAAGTCGTCCATAAGTTGTTTTGGTCGTTAAATAAATTTATATCACACGACATAATATGATTATATGGTCATATGTAATCTACAACGACACACCATAAGACATATATAACATGTTGAGATAATAGACATAACATATGTTAATGTCAACAATTCAGATGTAAGAATAAATAGAATCTATTAGAATATATTCTCCTAAAAATTATTCTTGAAAAGTATAATTTATAAAACCTTACTTTCCTGCCAACAAACGACACTGAGAGTAAATACTGTACTTGAATAATAATTTGATTTTATTGAACTTTGTAGTAAGAGAAATTGGGTTGATGTACAAATTCCATTCGATATAGTGTCATTTGTTTCAACTATTGCAATGCTTATGAGTTATGCGTAACATTTGGGCTTTGAAAGTTTGCCTATGTGTAGCCATGTTGGCCCATTTTCCACAGTGAAGCAAAAAAAACGATCCCTTGTGCGGAAACCCGTTCAATTAATAATTAGGATCCAGTAAAGTTCATTTAGTAATTAGGTTCCACTTTACGAACTTTTGTTTTTGCTTTACTTTCGAGGGATTGTTGGGAAGAAACAAAGCTATTTTTTATTTCTCTTTACTTTATGTCGTCAAGTGTTGCCGAGACTATTCTGCAGTTTTATTTGTGAGTTTTCTTAATTCCAGTATGGTTCCTTTCATATTGTTTGCTTTTGTTTATTTACTTATGTTTAGCTAAGTTCCACAGTCTCGGCAACGACGAATTGTATATGAACTGCTAGACTCGTAAGGTCTAATCTGGTCATAATAACTATATGTGAGTATTTTCGAAGTGTTAGGTTTGATTCCAATATGGTCTTATTATAACTGAGTAGTTAATAGGCCGTTAATGACCAAGGAAAGATTATATCACCAATAAATCAGATCTTGTGGTGTATGATCCTTATTTCCACTTGACATAGATTGACTGTCACAAACAGAAGGTTATTTCGAGAGTGGCAATGCGTAAGAGTTCTTTATAGGGTCTATCTAGTTGGAATGCATTCTGAGCATGACGTCAGACAATAATTTTGTGACGGGGTTAAAACCCAGAGTAAGAGCATAAATATTGTGCTGTCCTGCAAAATATGATAATCGATGATGAAGGAGACGACACAACTAATTTCGCCAATGAAAATACGACGGCTGCCTCTAGCTTAGCAACCGCCCGCGACAACCCATGTCAAGTTGCAACACTTTTTTCTCGAGATTTTCAATGTTGACACGCTTCTATTTGGGAAGAACAATTTCACGGCCAACTACAACATGATCTTATTGATGAAATTTGGACATACTCCCTCAATAGATGAGTATTTTTTACTTTTAATTATGTAATTATTTATTTTAAATTTATAATTTTTAAAATCTTAATCATTTATTTTAATTTTTAAAATATAATAACTTAAATAAATATAAAATTACAAATTAATATAAAATAATAATATACTAAAAAAATAAGTGATGCAACTATGAATAATCAAAATATAATATAATTTATAGAAAATAATTATTGATGTTTATGATAATGTATAAAAAGCTAACATAACATCAATAATCAAGATATAATATGATTTACCCTAGATGCCCTAACCACATTCGCCGATGTCCTACCTATCCTTTACCTTACTCAAAAAAAAAAAAAAAAAAAACACTCTCTCCCTCAAAATGGCATAATATGGGTAGTGTGTGTATCATACCAAGAAACACAAGAACTCTTCGAACCGCACCGCAAAATCCTAAGCAAATCGCCGCACATCCTTCTCACCGCCGGCGAGCACCCGCTCTGCATCACCACCAACACCTTCCCCTTCCCATTTCCCTCCACCACCGCCGCCGCCGCCCTCTTGTCCCCATATAAACAGCACAGGCACCAAAGCACCGCCACCGCGTGCTCCGTCGCCGCCCCTGACACCTTCAGCACCTTCTTCACTAACTCCCTCACGCAATTCCCGTCGCCGCAGATCTCATTCCGCCCTTCCTTGCTCCCCGTCACCATCTCCAGCAGCTTCAGCACCTTCTCAATCGAAGCCGCACTCATCTCCTCCCCCAGCGCCGCCGCCAGCGCCGCCACCCCGCCAGCGCGCACGATTCTCGCTCTATTCCTCTTCAATTGAGCCGAGCGGATCAGCAAGCTCAGAGCCGCGCCGCCGGCTTCCGCATCGGAGCTGATCATTAGCTTCAGCAATTCGCGGTGAAAATCGTCGTCATCCGAAATCGAATTCAAGTTGATTTCGATGCACTTATTTTTCGCTAGTAATTCGAGAAATTTAACCACCGCGATTTTCAATTCCACCCTCCCCTGCTTCAACCCAACCAAAATCCCCAATTTCAAATCGAAATTTTCTACATCATCTTTTGATCTCAATGCTTCTAAATCGTGATTCTTCAGCAAAATATTGCAAAACGAAACGATTTTCTCCAAAAAAATCAAATCCCTAACTTTCCCGGCGAGGGGAATTATCGCCGGGAGGATCCCGGCGGCGGCGGCGGCCAAAAAGGAGGCGTTCTCCGCCCCCTGGCGGCGAAGGAAGTGAGCGCGGAGAGGTTTTGAGAGACCAAAAAGGAGTATTTGAGAGAGTGGTTTTGGAGGTCGGTGTGGAGGTGGTGGATGAGTTGATTGGCTTTGTCGCGGGAGAGGGTTTGGGGGGGCTGGTTTGGAGGCCGGGAGCCGGACCAGATCTTGATGAGGCGCTGGAGGGTGTGGTTGGGGGTGAGTTCTTTGGTGGGCAGCACCTGCATGGTGGCGGGGCAGGTGTTGTTGCCGCCGTCGAGCCTCCGCTTGATGCTGCTGCGATCGTAGGTTACGCCGGTGGACAGGCTGACGGGGGATTTCATTATGTCAAGAGATATGGGGCAGCGGAAATGGGGGGGAATTGTTGTGTGGAGATCGTCCCTCACCATTTTTGAGGAGAGAGAGAGAGAGAGAGAGATGGAGGGAACAGGGGAAAGTGAAGAAAGGAGGGGGTGGGGGTGTTAAAGACGGAGGAGTCAGAGGAATGGTGATGTCAAGAATATTTTTTTGCTTTATTTTTATTTTTATTTTTATTTTGGTAGTGTGATTTCCAATTTGAATTAATCTTCTGTTTGCTTGGAGTTGGGGTGGATCTATGGTCAATGAAAGGTTCTTTAAAGCACTGAGAGAGAGGAGAGGGGAGAGAGAGGGAGAGAGAGGGGGGGAGTGTGGGTAGTGTGTGTTTGATGGATTTTATGGAGAAGTCGTTTTCGGAGGGGTAGTTAGTGCTGGTGTTTGGTTGTCCACTTTGTATCTCTGGTTTGCTCTTTGCCATTCAAATTGATATATTGCTACATTTTCCCCACTATACATTCTCCCTCTCATTTATAGCCTCCTTTTTAAGAGTTGATGCATCCTTGAGAGATAAAGGAGGGAGGGGGGTTTCTTTATTCCAAAAGTTTTATTGCATTGAGTAGAGTTTGTCGCCTCCATTTCAGCCAGCCGAAACTCTTTCAGGGTAATTGAAATTTGTTGTTCTTGTCTGGCCTCCAGGCCTTGCACCAAATTCAAACTTACTTCTCTCCAAATTTTTTTTCAACCAACACTGTTAAAAATAAAGAAACAAACGGAAACATAGTTAGCATACTATAAGCGATGTAAGTTGAGCACCAAGTGCTCGGTAAATAAAATAACCCGGCTGGGTTTTTCGTCGGGCAACATTGTACCTTGCCGGGTAACGTGAAAAATATGGGATGGATTCCAGAAACATCAACCCGACCGGGTAGAGTTGGTGCAATTATACCCACAAGGCCGGGTGACCGTGATGGATTCCAGGGAGTTGGACCCGGCCGTGTGGCACATTACACTTCTAAAAACTTGGCCGGGTGGTATTACCGAGCACGCTTTTGTGGTCGGTATATTTGTTAAAGTTGTGGTCCGCTACCGAGCACGACCGAGCACATGCGTGATCGGAAACCAGCCACCAGTTCTCGGCCCTAAATGTCGTAGATTACCGAGCACGCTTCGGTGATCGGTAATTTCCACGGCTTGTCGTCTGTAGTTTATCATATGTTACCGAGCACCTTCCGTGCTCGGTATGTTGTCGGTAATTTAGCGACGAGCCTTACACCGAGTACTGTCGGTGCTCGGAAGGTGCTCGGTAATTGATTGTTACCGAGCACTTTGGACATTTTAGCGAGCAATATGATGCTCGGTAATTGACGTTTTTTTTTTAAGTGAACAAATAATACCCTAGCTACCACGCATTAAACAATGTCCACTTTGAGTCCACATAACATGATAAGAAAATCGAGCTAAGAATATCTTGAAAAATAAGAATGATTCTAAGTTTAGTCCATGTACAGAAGTAGCACACTGAAATCTTTCACTTTAGATACTATGGCCCGGAGGCAAAATCTTAGTGCGACCCCACCAAATCAGACAGCACTTGAGCTATTAGTCTATTACCATACATTCATGTCCTCCTGCTACACTAAGGGTGGTGGTTATTGAGTTCGTACTACCAAAATAAAGTATTCCCTTTGTCAAACAAAACTTAACCTAATTAGAGTAATCAAAATGAGAAAATTCCTATATAAATATATTTATATGTAGTACACTAATTCAATTTTATGACGGATCCAATCATTATATGTCATACAATCCAGGAATTGGTGTTGTCATGCAGGTGCATTACATACTAATATATTAAACTGACAAATAAACATTTTGTCAATTATCGGCAACTACAGTATAGCCCTAAAAAATTAAGTCATAACACTCACAATTCAGCCCCAAAATTTCAATCTCAAATTCAACTATAATCCTATTTTTTCATTTCATTTTTAATTATGCTCCAATTTCATATATATATATATATATATCTATATATATATCTAAATTGTGATATTTTTATAATCAAAATAAATAATTAAAATATTTGATGTATAATAAACAATTTATCATGATAATTTTCTTTTTGTGAGTTACAATTGATGCAAACGCACTAGAGATTGAGATGAATTGAACCCCGATCTGTTGATTGGAGAGGAAACGTCTTATGAAATAAGATGCGCTTCTTCATTGAGTTTTGCTGGATACAGAAACCAGTTGGCAATTCCAAAATTCACCGTTCATATATTTAATATTGATGATGAGAGCGCTTCCATAAACAAAAATAAAATAAAATTGATGATGACTAGGAACATAAACAATTAGGTCCAATTAATGTATATAGTAGATTATTCTTCCAGAATACGGTGAAAAAAAAAGAACTATATAAGTGTGCGTGGTTGTATATATACATTCATGTTTCTAGCTATTTTCATTCAAAGCAAGCCTTTACTCTTTGGTAAGAAACATATAGATGAGTTGCAATGAATGGACTTTGGCTATTTTGTTGTGCAATTGAGTATTATAATCCATAAAATTAATAAATAATAATTCCAATTGTAATTTTTGAGCTAGTTAATTTTTTTTTAATGAATAAAAACTAATTTTAAAGATCACGTGAATATGGATTCTAACACGAGACTTAAATCCTAAACCCCAAAGTTTTATAATATATTTCAAACCACAGTGTGGAAATGTTCGTAGGATTTATGATATATTTTCGTGTAGATTATAAAGATCCTACTTCCTTGGATCTATGACGTATTTTCGCGTGGATTTATGACATAATAATAATATTTGCATCAAAGCAATATATTTTACTTCCGTTTCTTTAGATATTATTAGGGGTGATTATTCGGTTATCGGTTAACCTGTAACCAAATCGATTAAGTTCAGTTATCGATTTCGGTTTCGGTTAGCTCAAAGGATAGAGTGCTGACTTATAAACACAGGGTTACAGGATTGAATTCTGGTGCCCACGTTTCCCTTCTTTTTGGCCCAATTTCTGATTCAGTCCGCCTTTGCAGATCATCGTTCTTCTCTTTCTAACTTCTAGAAGTGATCTCGATGATGATAGCTCTGGCTTTATCCACAGACTGGGGTGGCAGCCAAAGTAGTGCACATGGTGTACCATTGACGAAAAATATATATATTAATGGGATAGTTGAGAAGGTAAAATATTGTCAAACATGCATGCTGTTGTATCAGCCTCCACGATGCTGTCAAATTTCCTTGATCGATGTCAAATATCGATCGGTTAGTAGTCTAATGGTACTGGTTTCAGTTTCTTGTTTAGGGTAAAATTTAATCGGTTAACTGACAAATTGGTTTGATTAATAATCAAACCGACCGATTTAGCAGCTATCGATATTATCAAAATTTGTAACTTTGAGTAAATTTAGTGATGGATTTCTCCATATTGGAATACAAATTAGGATGTGAGGAAAAATGGCATTAGAAAAAGACGAAGCAACAGTACAATTATAAAATAGTAGAGAAACCAGCGACGCAAACTTATACTTCAGAATAATGTGCTTACAGTTACATGTATATGATGAACAGATTACGTGAAGAGATAATACATACATACATACATACATGCATAAACACGTAAATAGGAGAGAGAAGTTTTAATTAGAGAGAATGCCCAATTCCTGGGCTGTGACCAGGAGATGTTGGTCGGAAGTCATCTCCATGGCCAGGCGGCGGTGGTCGCGAGTCGGCTGCTACCGTGGTTGGTGGCGGCGGCAAAAATGCTGCCTCACTACTACACGCCATTGCACTCAAACACTTGTTACTTTGTTTTGTGCGACCATTTTTGCTCTTAATCTTTAACTTTCTACAATGTGCAGATTGGATTTGGTGGGATAGAATAATGGCGAGGAGAAAGAATGCAACAATCAATTTGTTTTGGGCCATATTAAGAGTGAGGACTGAATTAGGGTTGTGAAGGGCGGTCACTAAATGCAGGATGATTCAATGCCCTACTTCTTGTTGGTATTTATAGAAGTTGCGGCAATACAAACCCCTTAATCAGGGTCGTATCATTGTAGTGAATTTGGTATCACTCTTTCATTTTTTTTTTATTTTCTTCCATTTTAATTAGTATGCTTTAGTTGATTTTGTAATCATCAGCTAGAGTTTATTCCACTCAATTAGGATATATAATTATTTTTTGTCATTTAATTTTACTTTTTTATTAATAGTTCGTTATTAGGGTTCCAAAATCAGGGTATATAATTAATTCCCTTTAACTTCAATTTCTAAAATAAGAGTTAATCATATTCGTAAAGTTATAATAGATTTTAAATATAGATATATGACTTACACGGCGACACATAGAAAATTGGGAGATACTGAATCCCATTTAAATCTTAATTGTGATTAATTGATTTTCATTAGAGATTAATAATTAAAATTAAAAATTAATAATTTTAATGAGATCCTAATTAATATTAATTAAATCCTAATAAATATTAATTAAATAATATTCCTCATGGTAATCAAGAGAACATATAAAAGGTAAGCTCGTCATTGGCTGGAGATTTATATAATAATCTAATTAAATACGTATACGCAGCATCTTATATTTCATTACTTAATTCTCAAGCATGTGTTTCGGTAACCTGTCCAGATTCACATTTGCCATTGTGCTTTCATCAGTTGGCATTTGTACTGCAATTTTTAGGTCTGTTTTAATTTAAGGTGATGGACCACATGACTTTTCTTATTGATAGATTTGAGTTCAATATATTTGTGTGCGGTTATTTTTCTACCTTGTATATTGATAGTGGTACCATCTATGTACGGTGTAGTATTTTTTCACTTTATGTGTGGTATAGTGATCCATCCTACATAATATATATAATGCCTTAATTGATATTATATATATACAACATTTAATTTAAAGAAAAGGTCTACTTCAATTTAATTTTGCCAAATACTTAAGACATAGCTTCTCTAAAGCATGTTCAAAAGTTGTGGTTTCATAATTAAATTGGAATCTTGCTATATTTGTTGCATTTTCTTCTTATATATGAATCATCAAAGTACCTACGCCTCATATATTGCCATTATTCAATTAATCTGTTTCCCATAAGATAATTTATTTCCAAATATGCTCGAGAATCTTCCAAATTAGACTACAATATATCAAAAGTTTTAGGGTTGTGATGAGTTTTCAATTTGTATCCAAAATAAGCACAAAGTGTGTGCACTAGTCAAACATAGCATGCGAAGCAATGGAAAAAAGAATAAATAAATGAGTAAAATTAAGAATGCAGCTTCATGTTAACTCCAAATGTTCAAACAGTTAATGGTGCGGTGGTTGTGCAATATATATAATTAGTATTTTTATTTTATTTTTTAAAACAATATATTAGTATTTCTGAGAGGCTGGAGTTGTTTACACATAATATAGAGAGAGAGAGAGAGACTATGGGACAATATGTATAATTTGATTCCAGCATTATGTTCTTGAGCCTACTTACTTTACATATGTTTGTGTTCTCTCATATTTCAGGCTATTTAAAGACTTACTTTATTTAGTAGCTCAAGACATCTTTTGTTGCATTTGAATTTAATTTTCTCTGCGGCTCTTTCCAGATGTTCATCTCTCTTGTATCACTTGAGCTCAAGCTCTAGGAGTACAACATGAAAGAGACTCAGCCACCATCATCATTCCCTTGAACCTTATTGAGGGACGTTTCTGTTTATGTTGTCTACCAAGCTAATGAGCACATGATGTCAAATCATGCTGAGAAGATATATTGCAAATAGTGTTTTATCTCTTTTTCCTAGACTGCCATACCAAGCATATGTCAATTAACATTACTTCTGTATATTTTACAAATTAAGATCACTCTTTGCAGTGCAGCCGCGTGGCTGCATTGGAGGGGAGGAGAGGCCACCGGCGGCTGTGAGATACTGTACTATAGAGGGTGGTGGCCGCAATTTTTATTTATTTTAAATCGTTTTTAAATTATAATAAAATTTTATTTTATATATAAAAAATAGTTTTTTTAAAAGAAATTAATACTATTATTTCACAATTGCCCATATTTAAATTTGAATTAATAATTTGATAAACGATTAGACTTTTTAAATATATGATGGCTCCTTTTTATAATTACATAAGTGGAAACAAAAATTCTTCATCTTTTAACGTGGGATAAAAGGGCAGGAAGACGCATTATACGACTGCTTTATTGAGCTAGAATATAGATGACGGTTCTTTTGAGCTAAAGTTATTATTAATGAATTAGTGCCCAAGGTATTGATTTTCGATATAACTTTACGTTGTTATAAATTGATTATCATTTTATTAAAAAATTGTACATTATATTGAAGTAAATATTTTTTTTTCAAATCACTTTAGAATTAAATAACCTTTTCCATCTTAATTAAAATTAAGACAATCTTGAATCCAAGATTATTGTTAGAAAAGAAATTTTACAATTTGTATCAATTTGCCACATTATAATGAAATATTTTATCTATGTTTGTCAAATCAGCAAGACGGTGACATTAAGAAGAACGCGTAATAAGTATTCAAGATCTTAAGTAAGAGTAAGTATATACCAAACATTGTTCTAACAAAAAAAGTAAAAATTGTGTGATACGATCGATCACAAGTGATTGATATTTGGATCTAAATCCATATTCAATGATATATTTATTGATATTTGGTCGTTTTTCGAGTTCGGATCTTGACCTATCATACAGATATTAATTACCCGTAAGAGCATATCACATGTATTTCTAGGATTTCATATGAAATAACCCAATCAGAAATATTATAAAAGAAAATAAAATGTGCATGCTATAACTACAACGAAAGGCGACTAGCTAGATTCAAAAGGAATGGGAAGATCCTATGCCGCCGGGGTCACTATCAAGGTATAAACAATTGCACGTTGTATAGTAAATATAATTTGTAAAACATTTTATTAATAATTAATAATAAACATGACAGGATGAGAATCAAATGGTCATTATTCTCAAGTTCCAAGTGAGTGGGGCAGCCTCACTCACACGGCTTCCCAAATTCATGGAACCAACTATGTTTTACCCTTTTTCAAGAATCTCATTTTCAATCAAGAGTCAAAGAAAATGGAGGGTTGAGGTCTTGCACTTTACAACTATCATTTCCCTCCCTTGACTTTTTTGGATACTATATAGGCAAAAGCCCACTATAAATTAGGAAAAGCTACTTCATTTTGACAAAGTGCCCCCCACGGGTTTGGTGGCTCTGTCGTTTTTTCTTCCTTATCTCTGAGAGTACACTTGTCTGTCTACACATTTTTACAGTGTCTTTTTCCCCTACATATTTTGGAAGACAAAAACTTGTAATGGGCACAATCCGTTATCATACACTCAGACGAAAGTGACAATTTTTATAAAAAATACAAATTATTATGAATAAAAGTAGCAGTTGTTTGTAAAAACAAATTAATAGTACATAAACAAACAAAAGTAATCATTATGAATTACAATAACATTTTTATGCATAAAAATAACAATTTTTATAAATAAGAAGGACAACTTTTATGAGCATGAACAGTGAGAGAGAGAGAGCGCACATGAGTGCACTCTCGCTTTGTGAATGAAATGGAAATAGAAAGATTTAAAGTTTCTTCCTTCTTCACTAATTACTAATTAACCACTAAAGATCTCAAAATTTAAGAGATATTGCATTCACGGCGCAAATTCGGCCGTTAATTTCCTCTCAATAGATTAAATTATGGGTTAATGATTGAATCTATTCCACAATTTAATGATTTTATCAATTTTATCCTAATATTTAAATTTATGAATTTTTTCTAGTCTTTTGTAATAGTATCAATTTTATCTCAATCTTTCGAACTCATCAATTATTTATATAATTATTAATAATAATTAAAATTAAAGTGAAATATTTATATTTTCGTTTACAATTTATTTTTCAAAACAAAATAAAGGTAATTTCCGACAAATCATGGCACGACTCAACCATTACTGATAACTTTTGATTATAAAAATTGATACAAGTTTAATTAAAAGATTGAGGTAAAATTAATAAGTTGGAAAGATTTTGAATTTACACAATTGCTAAAGGTTAGGATAGAATTGATAAAATCGCTAAAAGTCGGAATAAATTCAATCATTAACCCTTAAGTTATTCATGAAAGAAGTGCCAAAATAGAAGCTTGATTCACATCAAACGCTAGTTTTAGTTCATACAAAAAACTAAGGATCTTATTGAAAAAGAGAACATAATTAAAGAGATGTTGCATTAACCAAACACTGAAAGGCAAGAGCATATAACTCTAGTGGTCCATTATTATAACTGTTGCATATAACCTAAGCCACCAATTTCACAAAATGGGTTCCGTCCTAATTAGTAGGCGTCTAGTTTTAGTATTATGCTAAGAGCCTAAGTGTCGATCAACTTTAACCTACTCTAAAATATATAAGAATTTGGTCCTCATCCTCTCCTAAGCAGAATGGGATCATACAACTTATATTTCCAAGAAGGTATATAGGGCAAATATGGATTGAACAATTACTATATATGTTGTGTATGGAAGAGATTGTATTGTAACTTTGTTCATGCTTAACTCTAAACCATATGTAACAAAGTAGCTAGGGGCTCGTTTGGTATACACAATATGAGTTGAAGCGTAATATGTTCTACTGAGATGTTTTTTTTTACTATATAATATATCATATCTATTTCGTAGAATGTATTAAATAAATATCTGTAATATGTAATCCTTTCTTTGATAGTATATATTTAAATTACATATAAATAATATTCGTTATAATTGTGATTTGTATTCGGTCTACCACATGGGAGGTGGTGTAGAATCACACAAATTTGTATAGTATTTTTAGACATTTGATTTGGTTGATAAAGAGCTATGTGTTTTGTACCGAACAAGATATTAAGATTGTGTATATTATAAACTCTAATCACTCGTATCAAATGAGTCCTCAAAGTTGTGTTTAAATACTATAATAGTAAGATACAAAATAGGATACTTAAGGAAAGAAGCAAAAAAGTTGAAGACCAGACCAACATAACTTGACCAATTTTTCTATGGTTATCTTCGACTGGCGTGAAGATATATGGAATCTCTATGATATTAAAAAAAGCTCAAGCATGCCATAAATAAAACTAAGCTTAAACCAGAAGACAGATGTGTTTTCACTTGAATTTGTCGAGACCGAAAGGAAGCGAAGCTTTCATATAAACCATTCACATAAAGAAGTAGACATGCCTAAGTGGGCAGTACAAAGAATCCTTGCCTTTTTTCAGCCGCATTTCCTCTCTACTAATTAAGGGTTTCTCCTCTTATATTATAATTCCCAAAAATCTAAACCCTCTCATCTCATGTGCTGATCAATGAAATATATATATATATATATTCAATTGAAAATTCAACACATATCAGAAAATTGAAAAAGCAACATTTGAGCACAACGAAAGGCCAAGTTTGGTAAACGGTGAACCTTATACTAATATATTTTACTACCAGTCAAACAAAAAAATTATGCTGTACTTTAAAATTTCTATTGTGTTTTTGTTTGAGTGAACGTGGGGGTCATGTTTCAGTTTCTGCATGTACAGCTTCTCAATTTAAAAACTTCCCTACTATATTGAAAAATTGAAAAGGACTAATTATACAATGAAAGGGAATAAAAGAAGTGGCCAACTTATGTGATTGAAGAGAACCACTTAGAGGTTAGAAGAAAACCATGAAGAAAAAGGTGAAGGAATATCAACCATCCATAATAGCACAACATTGAAAGATTTCCATGATTGCCAAATTTGATGTTTACAATGGTGCAATTCTCAAGGATTATAAATACTAGATGTTGATGAACAAACATTCTCATTCAAGCAAAACAACAATCATCTCCTTCTCTCTTTTAGCAAATACAAATAATTATTTTCCATAGCTAAAATGGCCTACATTCAACATAAACACCTCTTTCTTTTCTTCCTCGCACTTATAGTTTGCTTAGTGATTCAACCTACGCAGGGAAGGCAACTCAAAGAAGTCAAAAACAACGCGAACAAAGGTCTAAAAGGTGCCGGAAAGCATGAAGTGAGGCCTCCGGTGGCATCAACTCAATCTCATACCGATACTTTTCGGCCCACAATGCCGGAACATACCCCCGGAATCGGGCACTCATTTGTAGGGAAAGATCATAACGTGGAGGTGAAGGCTGGGAATACAGATGGATTTCAGCCCACCACACCGGGCCACAGCCCCGGAATTGGCCATCTGCATGCATGATCATATGTGATATTAGTTTTCAGCTTGTAACTATTGTGAATTATCATTTGTAGAACCAACTTATGAAGGGTTTTTTTTTTTTTAGTTTTAATATATATTGAGTTTCGTTTAAGTTGAATTAATGTTTTATGTATGGATATGTGCATGGTCTTTCCACTGAGTGGTTAATATATTGTTCTACATTTGGAGCTGTGACTGGTATATGAAAATTAATATAATATATGATGTTTTTAGGGTGTAATTTAAGCTTGTCTTCAAATGACCTCGTTTTTTGTTTAATTCATGCATTTAGTACAATGTAAGTTTTGTTGATTTTAACTTTTGACATATATATATATATATATATATATATATATATATATATTGGGGAAGCCAGGATTTTAGTTTTGGGGGGC